>SNQJ01S0121830.1:22003-38834 GCA_010110895.2 Picea sitchensis | reverse complement strand
CCAATACAAGTCCTGGTCAATAAGGAAATATATAATTTCTTTGATATTTAAATCCCTTGCCTTGATTTTTCCCATACCATCAGGGGGATTTAACTCTTGTAGGAAATATATAATGTCTTTGTACCATGCACATTCTTCCAACGGAGGGTTGTCCTGAGAACTTTTACCAGACAACTCAGCTTGTTGATTTTCTAAGAAAGTGTTGATGAAGTTAACCCCCAAAGCTTTACAATTAGACTCATCCAATGGCTTGTATAAACCTTGGTCCTTAACTAGTTTGGTGGGTTTTATTTCCAGATTAAATTAAAGGATTTTGGCAATCCACTTGCTCCTTCTTCCATCTATGTCAGGATGAATGTGAATGTCCTTCACAGAAGCTGAAGGAACATATGAAATGACCTTTGAATGCAAGACATAGATCTTGAAATCTTTCAGATATTTTACCAAAGAATAGGCTTGCTTCTCCACAGTTTCATATTTGATCTATGCATCTCTTAATGATTTACTGTAAAAGGAAATAGGTTTCTCCATCCCCTCGAGATTCTTTTGCAATAAAAAAATTGCCACTGTGTCAAATGAAGTAAAGGAAAAAATCAGAAAATCCTTGGAATAATCAGGACTAATTAGCACAAGTGCTTCAATGAGTGCCTTCTTGATTCGATTGAAATTATTTCTGGACTCATCTGTCCATTTTAATTCATTCCCCTTCCTGATCATGTTTGTAATATGCTTTACTAACTCAGTAAAATTTGAAACTAACCTTCTCAGAAAAATATTTTTTCCCAGGAAGGACTGGACTTCCTTCTTAGATCTAGGAAGAAACAAGGTTTGAATAGCTTCTACCTTGCTTGCATCAATTCTGACCCCCTCAGTTGATACTATGTGTCCCAACATTTTTCCTTCCTGCATGGAAAATAAATACTTCTTGGGATTTAGGGAGAGACCAAACCTTCTACATTCTGAGAAGACCTTTCTCAGATGTTAAAAATGTTCTTTATCAGATTTGGAGAAGACTGTAATTTCATCCATATAGATAACCACAAATTTATCTCTTTCTCCAATGAAGGCGATGTTCATGGCTCGTTGGAAGGTTTCTCCTGCGTTCATCAATCCAAAGGTGATTTTTTCATACATGAATGTGCCCCAAGGAGTGGTGAAAGTTGTATTTTCTCTGTCTTCAGGAATGATAGAGATCTGATTGTATCTAGAAAAGCCATGAATCATGGAAATCTTGGATGCACCTGTTACCCTCTGTAATATGTGTTCCATTTTGGAAAAGGGTAATTTCCCTTCTTTGAGATATTTAAGGTTTCTGAAATCGACACAAAGTCTAATTTCTCCACTCTTCTTTCTCACTGGTACCAAGTTGGCCACCTTCTCCGAATATCTCAAAGGGACAATGATTTGGGTGTCCAACCACTTCTTTACCTCTTTCTCCATAATAAGAAACAATATAGGATTTATTTGTCTTAATTTATTCCTAAATGGTTTGGCCTCCTCCTTTAGTGGGATATTATTCTCAATGGCACTCATGTCATATGTTCTGAGGTCTTCATAGGTCCAGGAAAACACATCAGAAAACTCTCTTAAAAACACAGCATAATCGGTCCTTTGTTTCCTTGACATGATGCTTGACATGTTGACAAATTTGGGATCTTTCTCTGTACCAATGTTGAATTCGTCTACATCATCATCATTAGCCGATCCTTTAACTTTCACTGCCACATCGGTTTTGTCAAATAGTCTTTCCAAAGGAACTAGTCCCTTTGGATTGTGATTGCTAGGCAACTTAACAACATGGTGATTAGCGATTTTGTTTCAAAAAACATCAGCATGAAGATTACTTTCAGAATACTGATCTTGATCAATATGTAGTGCATAAAACTCATCAACAGTCTCAAGGAACCTTTGATATCAAGATCATCCTCAAATACTTTCCAATTCTTGACATTATCAGGTATAGAGGGTCTGCAATTTACTTCAACATCATACCTGAGATTTTGTGGCAAAGGGACTCTTAAATTGCTTGCTGAAACAACTAGAGAATCAGCTGTGTTGTTTTCTTCTCTTGGAATAAATGAAATGTTGAAGGCTAGGAAAAAATTGTCAATAAAGTCCCACACTTCATTTCTATAGCTTCTTAGCCTAGGGTGTTTAGATTGGTAGATATTTATGACTTTATGGAAAATTAACTCAACATCCCCAAATACCGATATCTCTTCAACTCTCATGTCCTTTGTAGCCCTTAAACCCAAAACAAGAGCTTCATATTCTACCACATTATTGTTAGTTTCAAATTCTAACTTGTAGGATAGAGATATAATTTCCTGAACAGGTGAAACACAAACTACTCCAACGCCAACACCTTCTCTAGAAGAGGCTCCATTGAAGAACATATTTCAAATAGAGGTAATCAGAGGAGAAACTTCACAGAGAGTAAGGGACCGCTTTGTGATTTGAAGAGGGGGTTTAGGAGCATTGGTGAGTAGCAGAAAAC
The DNA here is from genome assembly GCA_010110895.2 of Picea sitchensis. Classification (NCBI taxonomy): domain Eukaryota; kingdom Viridiplantae; phylum Streptophyta; class Pinopsida; order Pinales; family Pinaceae; genus Picea; species Picea sitchensis. Next base: position 36,337 of record SNQJ01S0121830.1, on the reverse strand, counting down.
TAGCTCCCAAATATGTGTCAAGAGAAAAAATAGGATGGTTCGTGGGGTTTTCTTCATCACTAATAATGTACGCCCACTGAGTTTCCCTGTAAAGTCTCCTTTTTTCACCCCCAAACATAAGAATGGTGGCGTATGAAAGGTCCATCTGCAAGGTTCCCCCCAGTCTCTTTATCCAAGATCTAGAAAGGATAATTCTGAACTTAGGGGGAACATCAACAACTACGATATCCATGACTATGCTCTTCATCAGTAGTTGGAATAGGGACACAACCAGGTCTTTGATAACCCCAAATAACTTCACCTTTTTGGAATCGAAAGAATACATGTCGTGGTAGGTTTTTGTGAATTCCAACTCGATTTATTCCATGACAATCTTAGGCTTAAGATTATGGGATTCTCCTGAATCCATTAAGTAGTTATGCAACACCTTATCATGGATGTTCAATTAAGTGTAGAAGGGAGGGGATGAATCATTTCTATGTTCTACCAAAGGTCCTAATATGACAGCTGGATTTTGATCTTGCAAATTGACTGAGTCTATGGGATGAGACGTAGGTTCATACTAAAATAGTTTAGAGAGGCCCCTTTGAAATCTTCATGCTTAACCAGTTCCAAAAGGGGTACAGGGATTCTAATTTTTTGGATTTCATGGTCAAAATTAAAAAAGGGAAAGGGATTCAGAATCTCCTTCACTTCCAAGACGAGACCTTTATTTACTTGAGAGGGTTCTTGTGCCTTCTTACCTTTCTTGTTTTCTGCTATATCTTTAGTAGGATTCTTTTCTTTGGTAGGCTGGTTAGGAACATTGGTCTTTCCTTATTTATTTTTGGACCTCATATTATATCTGTTTGGGTTGTTGTTGGCCTTGTCTCCCTTACTCAACTCATTAAGATGGTTGTCCATGAGAGATTCCTTGTATGCAGATTGAGTCAAATGAGGAAAGTAGGAGGTGTCTCCAAGACAATGGATTTCAGGATCAAATCCCTCATCCTCACCTTCATCATCTGTAAAAATATTATTTTGGAGAGGGGTCTGGATGTTCTGATCATTTCTATCTCTGTTCTTCTACTCTCTTGGAAGAATTTGAGGAGTGTTGTTAGGTCTCCTGAAGTTACCTCTATTATCAAAATTTTGTGGATTTCTAGAGTTATGTCTTCCTTCGAGCTTCAACTTCTCCATCTCAGTAGACATAGATTTAACTAGTTTAGTAAGTTCATTAACTTGAGTATGGGCAGTAGACGAACTAGAGTTTGAGACTATGGATTTCAGATAGGTGAGACTGGAAATGTACTTCCGGGGGAAAAAGTAGTAGAGATGGTAGGAAAAGAGGCTTCTCCTACAAAAACTCTGATAGGGGAAGGGATAGTAAAACCTAGAGTGGAAAAATATCCTAAGGTCCTGGGTTTGAGCCAGGGAACAACTTCCGGGGAGACGAGAGTGTCAAAACTTTCTCCTTCCAAACCAAGGCTGGGGAGGCGAGGACAGTAGGAAAACTCCCAAAATTCAAGGCTCTAGAAACTCCAACTAAAGATATAATAGGAGTATGAGAAGCAGCTAATGTATTTTCATAGGGAGGATGATGGAAATTACCAGAATCACCTGGTTCGGTAGTTGAAGTACCTTCTTGAGGGGTCTTTCCTTTTCTGATGATTTTCTTTGGGTCAGCTTCAGGTGTGGCTAGAGGCAACTATGGGTGATAGCTCATGTGTCTTCCTTTCAGAGCCAGCTGAAATAGTGGACTCAGACCAGTGGAGTCACCAGACAGTGGAGTCACCAGGTGCAAGTCACAATCTTCAATGGTACTGAGTTCTGATGCACCTTCAAAATTAGTAAGCTTTGTCGTTCTATCAGAGGGAAAATCTCCAATTCATCCCCAACAATGACGCCATAAATGTTAGCACTAGAATTCACCTCTGGATTGTAGCAGAGGTAAGCCAAATACCCATCAGTTTTTATGTCACAATGAATAAATTAAAGGAGGTCAAATGGGTGCAGACTCAAGAAAATATCGTTTTAATTAAGAAATTTGAACCAGGAAATGCATGACCAAGTGAGGTCTTGCTTTAAATTCAGTTAGTAAGTTATAGTAAAGGGTGAGTAGGGGGAAGAACCGGTGAGGAAAAGTAGAGGTATTCTATGGACATCGGGTCTTCCAGTAACCTAAGGAGGAAAATCTTCGAATACAAGATCTTCTTGAACCCAAAACTTCAGAAAACTCAAAACGTCATAACAATATTGAAATCAAACATACATTACAATACAGTTACAACAACTCGATTGGATCACCCATGCCCGAGTCTTAAATATCATAAGGAAAAGATATGATAAGAAAGTTGTATGTCATTAAACAAGAAGTCTCAAAGGGAAACACATAACCAGAGAACCAAAGGCTTCATTAAAACTTTACAATACGGGAGTTTAGCTCAACCATCGACCATAGCAAAATATCAAAAATGCGTATTTATACTCAGAATATTTTCCACCATAAGGAGTGTGACCTTTCCACTCCAATGAAAGCTTTGTGTCTGCATATTCTTCTATTAGTCTGTGCATGTATTCTTTTGTCAGACAGAAGCTCAGATTAGTATGGGATTTGCAGGAATATCTACTGACAGGGGAACTTTGGGTTGATAGTCTACCTCCACAGCCAGTTCTTCCATGATTTCCATTTATGTGGTGAAACAAGGTTCCAACAACCTTCCCCACTTCCATTAACTACATTCATTGGGATCGGGACAGATTCTAACATCCATGAATGTTCTCGGTGATCCTCATGATTTCTTCCAATCAATCTCGGTGCCTCGAAACCATGAAGATCCTTTCCTAAGAATATCACAGGTGGTTTCAGCCTTTAGTGCAACCCCCTCCATCGTTCCATGCGATATCAAGCCACGACTTGAGGTTTCCTTGTGAAATTTCATGATTTCTCATTTCGAAAGTTTTCACTCCATTCAATATCAAAAATCTCGATGCTCGATATTGCAAAATGGCCTATCCGGATCGACGATCATACTTGCTTTGAATTTGACAGCCAGGATTGTCTCCTCGAACAAATTCCACCACCTGTCACTTAATAGGCACTTACTTTTCTTTATAGTATTGTTTTCTATACGACCCCGGGCTGTGATCATGGGCCTAATTCCCAAGTGCTTCGCTATTTCATATTTTGCAAGTTCGCACTGTGTTCCATGCTAAAGTATCTGAGTCACGAAATTGTGATCACTTGGATCGGGTGACACACCTCCCTTTGCATTAGATGAACCAGATGGATATTGACATTTCAGGACCTCGAGCCATCGACATTTCAGGACTCGAGCTATCCGGACCTCAAGCCATCGACATTTTGGGACTCGAGCTATCGGGACCTTGAGCCATCGGCATTTTGGGACTCGAGCTATCGGGACCTCTCTCACTTCAATTTTCCCGAACTGACTTCCTCTGCATTCGAATTTGGTGCCATGCGTCCTACTGGATTGAACAGATCTTGCTGATTTTGGATCTCAAGGGTTCAAATCTCTCAAAAATACTTCAACAATGTTTTGAACTCTGGATTCCCATGATTATTATTTGTCGCTAATATCTAAACTTTGAATTTTCCCACCAAACTGAACTTGCTCGCTCGCTTCATTCGACCCCATAACAGACCATTTTAAGGGTTTTTCTTATGCTTATGGCTATGGGCTTTATACATGAATACTTGGATGGCTGACTGAGGGCTCAGGGAGGTAAAAGGATCAGTGACAAAGATAAAAAGAGAGAAGTGATCGAACTTAGAGAAAACAGAAATGCCTAGGGCCGACATGATGACACCTCTCAGGTAGGAAAAAGAAGGAAACTATAAGTTGAACGGAAAAAACCTTACTATTAGGTCTGCAAAAGGGAGAGAGACAGGAAAAACTATAGACTTAAGAAAAAAACCCCAAATTCACAAGACTCTGACAAGATTATGTGATAGCATAAACTAAATCAGAATAGGGGTAAAGAGAAAAGATAAGTTGTTTGGTGTACCACATGCAGAACATAAGGACACCACAAGAACAAGTGCCCAAATTTCACGCAGTACATGGAAACAAGGCTACCAAACCATTTTCCAACAGGAGGACAATGGTGTAAGATATGTAAAATACATGGATATGATCCATATTATTTTCCAATGATGAAGAAGTATTAGAGAATACCCAAGATTTCATATTGAAACTTTTGAAAATGAGTGGGTCACGATGACAAATATTGTAGGAAAATAGACCTGATGAGGTTAATAACTTTAGATACTTATAGGGTGCAAGAAGATATGGTGACAAAGAAATTTTCACCATAGTTCAACTAGGTACCACCTCCATATAGTCATTCCCAACCGTAGTATAATATTGCACAACAACAATACAACAATGCACAACCATGGTATAACCAAGCGTAGTATAATCATGTACCTCAATACAACACACCACGAGGATATCTAGGTGGATATAGAAGTGGGGGACAAGGTAGAGGAGGATTTGGAAGAGGCAGAGGTCTAGTAGTATGCCATAAATTCCAACATCCAGGACACTATACAAGGGAATTTCCACTTCTACCTGTGACATGCATGTATTGTTGCATAGCAAACCATGATATAGAGGATTGTCTAACATTATTGGGAAAAATTCAAGAAAAGAGAAATCAGAACAATCATAATGTTCAATGGATTTCTATGGAGGTGAGGGATAATGGAATAAATATCAACATAGTTACACACGAAGAAGCTAAGACAAGATCTAACACAGTACGATAGGACCCAACACAACACCAATGGGTGAAAAAGAATATTGAACCACAAAAAAAGTTTGAAGAAGGGAAAGAAAAATAAATATTCAAGGAGGAAAGACAATATTTCCTCAAGAAATATGTTGCATCTACATCAACTACACATCATACTCAGAATGTACCAATGTAGGAGATTCCTTTATCAATGGACCACACCAATTAAACACAAGTTGTAGAGTAAGTAAGTACCATAAATAATTTTCTGCAATCATGAGTTAAACTACTGAATAATCCATCTATTAAAGTTTTGCAAAATATGTTATAAATATGTAACACAAAAGTACAAGGGAAGTTAGAGCATAAAAAAGTCAATCACCTCCATACAAGAAGGAGGACAAGCAGGGAATTCAAACTAAATGCTAACATTAGATATTTCAACATGGGGGACATCATACTAGATTTAGGCTCTGAGGTAAATGTGTTACCCAAGAAGACATGGAAATGCATAGGAGATCCCACACTAGGTTTTTCACCTGTCCACTTGAAGCTATCAAACCAACACAGATTTCTACCAATTGGAAGTCTTAAGGCTGTGACAGTAGATCTTGATGGAGTGCACACTAAGGTATATTTTGAAGTAATAGAAATAGTAGATGGTACAACACCTTATCCATCATTTCTTGGGCTGGATTGGGCATTTGATAACCAGTCCATAATCAACTTGAAGAAAAGAAATATGAAATTTGACTCAAGGGAATAAAGAGTCATTGCGCCAATAGATACATCAGAAGGAGAAAGGTTTGCAGAACCCACTTGCTTAGATCTGGAGGAAATTAACTAGTTATACAAAACCCCCACGCGCGAATAATATTATGTCAACCCAACTGTAGATGGAGTACTCAGCTGGAGGAGCATCACATCATGTTCTTTTGATTCAGATACAGGGTTGGATAATTAGCAGCAGAGATTACACAAAGTCTCCATAAGAAGGTGTGCACAAATAGACCATGTTGTAAGATGGGTGGGTACAAAGATAAGAGAACCTCCCAATTTTCATTGCATGAATGAATTAGAATAATTAATAACAATATATTAATATGAAGTGTTAGAGAATAATAGGCTCTTATCCCTAGACATCGCACTCAAGACAACACATGCAACATGGTGGGGTGTGCACAAAGATACAATTATGGATTGGTACCAATGTAAGTGACTACTACACATTAGATTCGACATAGAGGAGGGGAGCACTGGGATGCAGAGATATGATGGATAGGGGACACCTACAAAACACTTGGAGAAGTGAAAAACATTATGGAGGATGACACCACCAAAGGAATGGCCTCATCACTTCATTCACACACTGGAAGGAATTCTAGTAAACTAGTATGTAGACCAGGAATTGTGTAGAGGCACTGCATAATGGAAAACATTACAACACAATTTTATAGTCACTTTATCATTTGAACATGAGAACCCCAAAATAGATTTAGCACTCAAATAGATAAGAGGGGTGATATTTGTTGATGAACCAGAGGTTGAACTGATGACAAAGTATCAACATTAGAAGAGACAGACAGTTAAGGAACTATTATCATGCTATCATGTGGAAGAAGAAGCACCATATGAGGATAACCCACACAATATTCATATTACAGAAGTTGAAGGTGAAAGAGAGGTGGAAATTCTATATTTGGAATCATAAGTGTTTTTTGCACTGATTAAGGTGAATAAAGCCAACATTTGGATAACTAAGAATCCCAAAATGGCCAGCATTGGAGACTAATGATATGAACAAATAGTGGAGAGGATAACAAAGTTTTGTGTGAGAATAGAGACATGTTCCCAACCACATTTACAGATATGAAAGGCATAGAAGGAGAGCTAGGAGAGATAAATATACCTATCGGACCTGAGGCTAGATATGTCAGATAGAGACCGTATAGATTGAATCCAATATATAAGCAGAATGTGAAAGTAGAAATTGATAGAATGTTAGAAGCTGGAATCATAGAACCAGTGGAGGAATCTGAATGGATAATCCCTATGGTAGTGAAAGAAAAGAAACAAGGGGGGATAAGGATATGTGTCGATCTAAGGAAACTGAATGATGATTTCCTACATGACCCTTTTACTACCCCTTTCATAGATGAGGTATTATATAATGTGGGAGGCCAGGAGGCCTACTCATTTATAGATGGATTCTAAGGTTACCATCAGATCAGGATAGCCTTAGAAGATAGGTACAAGACTACTTTTGAAAAAGAATGGGGATCCTACCAGTACACAGTCTTTCCTTTTGGGCTGAAGAATGCACCAACCATATTCTCAAGGGTAGTAACAACTGTTTTTAAGGAGTTCATACATCAGTTCTTAGAAGTGTATCTAGATTATTGGACCATATATATCCTGTTAAAATACCATATGGAAGTGTTAAGGCTTATTTTGTAAAGATGCAGGTAGTGTCAGATATCATTGAATATGAAGAAGTGAATCTTTGGGACACCTTTTGTAATATTGTTGGAACACATAGTGTGAAAACGAGGGTTAATGGTGGACCCTGTTAAGATTGAAATCATTGTTAATTTACCACCACCAAAATCAGTGTGACAATTCAGAGAAACATTGGGACATATAGGCCACTACATAAAATTTATAAAAGGGTATGTGGATATCATTGCACCCATGGAGAAATTGTTAAAGAAAGATACTAAGTTTCAGTGGAATGAGGACTGTCAACAAGGTTTGGACAACCTAAAGGAAAATATGGTAACAACACCTATTCTAGTATTCCTAGATTGGGAAAAAATATTCCATGTGCATGTAGATGCATTAGCTATAGCACTTGGAGCAATTTTGGTGCAACCAGGAGCAAGGGAATTGGATCACCCTATAGAATTTGAAAGAAGAAAATAGTTAGAATCAGAGTAGAACTACAATACTACAGAAAGAGAAGGCATAACTTTGGTCTATGCACTTCAGAAGTTCAGACATTACATACTGGAAAAACACTTTAAGATGTTCATAGATCATTCTTCCCTGAAATACCTTGTCAACAAGCCAATGTTGGGGGGGAGGATCTATAGATGGCTACTGTTATTTTAATAATTCGATTTTGAAGTGATAGTCAAACCAGGGAAGTTGAATGCAGGATCGGGTCACTTGTCAAGGGTAACCAATGGATACGAACCTACCAACTTGGAAGCCATCTTCCCCGGTGCGCATTTATTTTCATTCCAAGTATATGATGAATGTTTTGCTAACATCATTGAATACTTGTGTATAGGGACTACGTCACTAGAGTTTAGCACTGTGAAGAATAAAAATATGGTAGTCAGAGCTTCGGACTATCAACTGATTGTAGGAAATTTATACAAAATAGGCGAATATAGCATTTTGAGAAGATGCATACTAGAACATGAAAATCCTAGGATTTTTGCAAAATCTCATGAAGGAATAGATGGAGGAAATTATGCAAGAAAATATATTGCACAAAAGGTATTGTGTGTAGGCCTATGGTGGCCAACAATTCATAGAGATGCTAAGGACAATTGCCAGAGATATGATTTCTATCAGAGGGTTGGTAAACCTAATAGAAGGGATGAGATGCCCCTAAGACCACAAGTAACTTTGTAGGTATTTGAAAAATGGGAAATAGACTTTGTGGGACCAATTAACCCACCAACAAAGAGGTCAAGAGAAAGGTATATCATTTTTGTGACATAATACTTAACAAGATGGGCTGAAACAATGCCAGTAAAATATTGTAGCATAGAGACAACATCACACTTCATATTTGAACAAGTGATCACTAGATTTGGTTGTCCAATAATTTTTATGAGTGACCAAGGAACTCACTTCATCAAAAGTCTATCAGGGCTATGACTGAGGAATTTGAAGTCTACTATCAGAAGATTACACCATACCATCCTCAGAAAAATGGAAGAGTGGAAGCCTTCAATAAGATCTTGAAGAGTGATTTGAAAAATATATGCAATGTCAATAGGGATGAATGGGATTTGAAAATATCAACAGTAATATGGGCATACAGGACTACATGTAAAAATCTGACAGGACAAAAACTATTCAGGTTAGTGTATGAGAAATAAGTAGTAGTACCATTAGAATTCCTAGTACCCATATTGCACGTAACAACAATCACCAACATGATAGAAAGAGGCACAACGAAGGATAGTTTGAATCAAATAATCAAGATGGAGGTGTATAGGATTTTATAAGGATTTCAACAAGAAGTATAGAAAGCAAGAGATAAATATTGGCATGATAAAAATATTAAGAGGAAGAATTTCAAGGAAGGAGACCTAGTCTTTCTCTATGCCAATAAATTTTTGTAACATCCAGGTAAGTTTAGAATGCATTGGATAGGGGCATATGAAGTAAATACTATCACATATGGGAGATTTGTATAGATAAAGCATCTCACATGAGCAGAGTTGAAATCAATGATCAATGGGAGTCGATTGAAACTGTATAGGGACATTCGACCTCCTAGCACTTAAAAAGTTACATCGCAGTAAGAAAACATGTACATAGAATATTATAGTAGGATTTATATATATATATATATATATATATACAAAGAATAATAAGAAGGAAAAATAAATACAAAAATACAAAAGTCATAAAATACTAAAAAATACAACGCGCAACAGAAAGTGGACTCAACGTGATGAAAGTAAAAAGATGTTTGTGCACAACATATGAGATATACACTGTGTGTTAAGGAAAGAGTACACCAGAAATACATTGTGCACTCAATACGTTCAGTGCACTAGAAAAGGGACCAACAATCAGAAAAAATGGAAATATGAAAAATGGCAGTTACGACCAGAAAAAGCGGAAATATAAAAAAATGGCAGTTACAGTTAGAAAAAGCGTAATTATGAAAAATGATGGTTATGAAAAAAAGGTGCCAACTGGTGGAATTTATGAAATTTAATGGAACATATGAAAACAACTTTATCACATTCATCGCAACCAGGGAAGCTTCTCCGAGAAGATTCTCAACATTCATGGCAGGCTCTATATAAAGGGGAACGCGAGAAAATTCCAACTTATTTTGAAATTGCAGAGATAGAAAGAATGCAGGGAGAAGGTGAATAGATGAGTGCATGGTGAGGACTAGTCGAATCCATTCAGCGAAAACTAACTAGTAACCATGATGGCACCACCAAATATGGGTGCACTGAGCTAGGAAGCCAGGAAAATCCATAGCGGGGTCAGAGCACCTTAGGAAAGAAGCGAGGCCGAGCCAGAAACCAAACATAGTGGGTAATTTGTTTATGTTTATGAAATTCCATCACCACATGAAGAACTAGCAAGCCCTACACTGGTGGAGGAATAAATATGAGCCCAAACAATAGCTGCCATAGACATCGATCCATAGGTAACTGCGCAGGGCCACAAGGCCGAAGACACAGGAAACCCATAGAGAATTGTGAGGGATGAAGGAGCCCATAGAGTAAATGGGTCCACCATGGTACAAATAGAAGGTGTCATGCCAAGACAACCACACAAAGTAGGGTTTGAGCAACAACATGCAAGTTTGGAGAAAGATATTACTGGCCAACAAGAACTTGATGCGGGAAAAATACAAATGGAGGTTGGATCCTCAAGTCAACCACCAAGAAGAAAGGGAAAAAAACCATGGTGTTGTCATCGCACTGACATTCAGACACATCAATAGTCCTATTGCTCATTATTTAAGGGGTGTAGGTCATGCCTAACCTGCTAGGATGCATTGAAATACTGTGGTACTTAGACCATGACATGAACAATGTTGGAAAATTCTCAGAGTTTGTGCAGCAAGCGTATATTTATATAATAGGTACATGCCCCTTTAGAGACCCAATTTTATAGCCAAAACAGTGGGCATCCAGCCTGGCCAACACAGGAATTTTGAATCTACTCGAAATTCCCCACTTCGTTAGGGGAAAAGAGACAAAAAACTGCGTCAAGTAGTTGATGGCCGTCCTCCACAAAGAATTTTTATGGCTGGAAGAGCTAGTTTCAATAGACATAAAACTCATTTCCTTCATTACAGGTTTTCCAACTATGGGAGAGAGTCCCACACAATACCTTTATGAAAAAACTAAGGAGAAATCCCTCATCGAGGAGATGAAGCAAACATATGGCACAGAGAGGGGCTCACGTGGGATTATTATAAAGAGGATCAATGACACCACGATGATAATGGCCACCAAACTCATGTCTTGCAATATGCTCCGAAAATTCCACAAGGAGGAAGTCCCTTCTGGGGTCGTCGTAGCTGCAATGCAGTGTGCTAGTGGAAATCTGCTAAGCTTGGCCCTATACTTATTGAAATTGTTCCTTGATGACTGCCAATATGCATAGGACTTGGGAACAAAGTTACATTACTCATGGTTGATCATTTTGATTGCATTAATTAGGTGGAAGGATCCGCCATACTCCCATTTTTATGAGGGCATAGGTCATTGCCACGAAGAGCGATACACATCGTTGGGGAGAAAGTTGGACCCCCAACATAGAAGTGACAACATAGGTACATTTGCAAGGTACTTCAGTGAAATACAAGAGAGAATTGTGAATTCTTGGAGATTTACTCCAGACGTGGTTGTGAAATTCAAGGACATAGCCAACTTCAAAGTGTCAAGGAATAATATGTGGATCCAAGAACACAAGGATCCGAGCAAGGAGTGGATAAAATTAATATAATACATCATGGAAGAATACGTAAAAACAGATATGAGATATTGGCACGATGACTGGTGCATCCCAGTCTTAAGTCAAGAAGTACCTAAGGGTACGGAGGTAGACACAGGGTCAACCAAGACACTTGCAGGAGACAAATCCATGCCTAATAAGTCGAAACCAAGACAGAAGCCGATGCAGCAGAAGAAGGGGAGTGTGCCAAATAAATATGAGTAGGAAAGAACAAAGGGCATTTCCCTAGCAGTAAGAGAACAAGGAAGGGGGAAGACAACAACACGAGAACCTCCCTCAATAACCACCCCATAGGAAACAACGTAACCCAAGAGGCCAAGAATACATACAGGGGGTTCACATAAGAGGGCCAAGGAACAAAAACAACCACCTGAGTATATGATCACGAAGGACGATGCCAACCTTGTGGATAAAAAAGTACAAGAACATGCAACTGAGGAGTTCAAATACACCCAACACCAAAGAGGCTGAATTTAGGACAAGCTAGCCAATATAAGGCAGGTCCTAGAAAAAATCAAAGGAACACACCAAACTAGAAGAGGGATAGAATCATTCCCAACAGGAACAAAATTAGAGGAAAGGGTTGCACCGAACGAGCAAGATATCATCCAAACTATAGCGCAGGTGAACCCGACCTTCACAATTACACCCAACATGCTGGATATGGATGAAATTATAGCCCAGACACCACTGAAGGATCTAGTGCAAGTATAGTTGGTATTAGAAAAGATACTAACCAAGGCACTATACAAGCTTCAAGTCAATGTCATGCAAGAGGTGCAGTCGTGCACAAGAACAGAAGCAATTGTTGACGCCCAAAAGTGCAACATAGGGTACCTTCTTGCAAATGGTTGCAAACGCCTTATGAATTATTATTTAACTATATTTAATAATATACTATTAGGTGGGACCCCTGGTGTAACTTGTCTGACTATGATGAAGAAACAACAATTATTCTTTACATGCTTATGAGTTGGATGAGATAAGCCCTACAATTTATTTGCGTTTAAAAAATATGTCGGAATGATTAATCAAATATGATGTTAGGGGAGATATGATTTTGGTGTTTCTTTTTATATAACACTTGCAAGTATTATTATGTTACATTTATTTTGAGGAAGGACATAAACTCCATGCATAAGTTATATATGTGGTGTGGTGGATTCATGCTACAAGGGTACACACATTGTTTGAATTGGAAGTAATGTTGGGACATGGTATCCCTAGCAAGTATTTGAGTTATGTCACATTGGATTTTTTAAACAAGTGTTGTGTGCATTGGTTTAATTGTAAGTTTGGTTGTGATTTTGTATCCCTAGAAAAGTATTGTTATATGTGAAATAGGGATAATGACAAGGGTTGGCGCATTTGTAAAATTGGAATATTGGAAAACTATTGTATATTTGTCCTGCATTAAGTTAATTTGAATGTTAATGGTTGATGATATGAATAGTGGGCCTTCTCGTACTGGCATGAATGAAAATGTGAATGTAGAAGCGATGTGAAATAAATGCATGTCACTCTAATTCACCTCAAGCTCTCCACCCTAGTCATTTTACATTTTCTCTTGTTGGTTGTTGTTGCTCTGCTTTTCTTGACTTTGGAGAAGGTATACAAGTTGGTCATTTCTACTTAGAAAAATTTACATAGGTATGGGGTTTTCTTACTTTTCCATCCATGAACATTCACTCTGCTCTTTAATTCAACAGTTGGCTCTTGTTTTCTCATGGTTTGTGCATTTCCAAAGCTATTGTATGAATGAATTCATATTGTGTATTGGAAATTTGCAAGGTTTTGGTTTCATGTGGTGGTTGTATTTGAAACATGGCATTGAAAAGAAGCATGGTGGATTTTGATGTGTATGGTTGTTCGCATTTTTGTTATGGAAAATAATATCGTTGGGAAACTCCCAAGCCTTCCTTGCCTCTAGTTCCTTGTTTTGGGTTATTAATAAATTTTCATATCTAGTTAAATATTTCTATAGGATGAGTTTTTTCAGTATGGGCAGTAATGGATGAAATAACAAAGGTAGAGGTAACTCGCAAGGAGGCCATAAAAGGCATCCGTTTTCTATTCATTTCCATTTTGATACACAAGAGTTAAACCAATTGTTTCAAGATGGGTTTTCTAATTTGGTTGGCCATGGCATCTTGCATCCCTGACCTCAGAGACCCCCATTTCACCCCACTCAAAATTTTCCTGGCATTCTCGTTCCTCCACATGTATCATTGCAGCCTGAAGTCCCCGCTAATGACGATTGGCAAGAAATTGTCCACCAGCCTCAGGCATGTATCTCACCATCACAGTTAGACCACTGAGTCATTGCCTTTACCACCACCAATTAATCCCAATATTCAAATTTCTCCTATTGTTTCGCCAGTACAATCTTCTCACGCTAGAAAAATATTAAAAACTGATATCCTGCAACCTGTGCAAGACAAAGGAAAAGCAACGACTTCCCCATCCAATCTTTCCATATAATCCTCTAAGTATATGTCTTCATGCCTCCACTTAAAAGATGATTGCTCTCATGTGATTAATGAAATCCAACCCCAAGGGTCTAACCAACCAAGGGCCACTCAAGGAAGTTAGTTGGAAATAGTAGTGATAAGAGGAAATATTCCTCGCAAAGAAAGAAATATGGATTTTAAAGTTTTTTTTTTATGATTTTCAGTAATGAAGACAATATTTGATAATTTTCAACTTTTGGGGACAAAAATCTTTATTTTGGATATTTTTGTGGATAAAATGGACATATTGTTTTTTTGGGATATGTCCTTAAATTTTGATGATATTTAAATATTCGATTTGAATAATATCAAGGGGAGATACACGGGTGTTATATGATCCAAATGATAGGATTTT
>SNQJ01S0121830.1:0-21993 GCA_010110895.2 Picea sitchensis | reverse complement strand
AAAACCTAGTGTGGGATCTCCTATGCATTTCCATGTCTTCTTGGGTAACACATTTACCTCAGAGCCTAAATCTAGTATGATGTCCCCCATGTTGAAATATCTAATGTTAGCATTTAGTTTGAATTCCCTGCTTGTCCTCCTTCCTGTATGGAGGTGATTGAGTTTTTTCTTCTCTAACTTCCCTTGTACTTTTGTGTTACATATTTATAACATATTTTGCAAAACTTTAATAGATGGATTATTCAGTAGTTTAACTCATGATTGCAGAAAATTATTTATGGTACTTACTTACTCTACAACTTGTGTTTCATTGGTGTGGTCCATTGATAAAGGCATCTCCTACATTGGTACATTTTGAGTATGATGTGTAGTTGATGTAGATGCAACATATTTCTTGAGGAAATATTGTCTTTCCTCCTTGAATATTTATTTTTCTTTCCCTTCTTCAAACTTTTTTTTTTGTTCAATATTCTTTTTCACCCATTGGTGTTGTGTTGGGTCCTGTCGTACTGTGTCATATCTTGTCTTAGCTTCTTCGTGTGTAACTATGTTGATATTTATTCCATTATCCCTCACCTCCATAGAAATCCATTGAACATTATGATTGTTCTGATTTCGCTTTTCTTGAATTTTTCCCAATAATGTTAGACAATCCTCTATATCATGGTTTTCTACGCAACAATACATGCATGTCACAGGTAGAAGTGGAAATTCCCTTGTATAGTGTCCTGGATGTTGGCATTTATGGCATACTACTAGACCTCTGCCTCTTCCAAATCCTCCTCTACCTTGTCCCCCACCTCTGTATCCACCTAGATCTCCTCGTGGTGTGTTGTATTGAGGTACATGATTATACTATGCTTGGTTATACCATGGTTGTGCATTGTTGTACTGTTGTTGCGCAATATTATACTACGGCTGGGAATGACTATATGGAGGTGGTACCTGGTTGAACTGTGGTGAAACTTTCTTTGTCACCATCTATTCTTGCACCCTATAAGTATCTGAAGTTATTAACCTCATCAGGTCTATTTTCCTACAATCTTTGTCATCGTGACCCACTGATTTTCAAAAGTTTCAATATGAAATCTTGGGTATTCTCTAATACTTCTTCATCATTGGAAAATAATATGGATCATATCCATGTATTTTACATATCTTACACCATTGTCCTCCTGTTGGAAAATGGTTTGGTAGCCCTGTTTCCATGTACTGCATGAAATTTGGGCACTTGTTCTTGTGGTGTCCTTCTATTCTGCATGTGGTACACCAAACAACTTATCTTTTCTCTTTACCCCTATTCTGATTTAGTTTATGCTATAACATAATCTTGTCAGAGTCTTGTGAATTTGGGTTTTTTTTCTTAAGTCTGTAGTTTTTTCTGTCTCTCTCCCTTTTTCAGACCTAATAGTAAGGTTTTTTCCGTTTGGATTATAGTTTCCTTCTTTTTCCTACCTGAGAGGTGTCATCGTGTCGGCCCCAGGCCTTTCTGTTTTCTCTAAGGTTGATCACTTATCTCTTTTTATCTTTGTCACTGATCCTTTTACCTTCCTGAGCCCTCAGTCATCCATCCAAGTATTCATGTATAAATCCCATAGCCATAAGCACAAGAAAAAACCTTAAAATGGTCTGTTATGGGCCCGAATGAAGCGAGCGAGCAAGTTCAGTTTGGTGGGAAAATTCAAAGTTTGGATATTAGCGACAAATAATAATCACGGGAATCGGGATTTCAAAACATTGTTGAAGTATTTTTGAGAGATCTGAACCCTTGAGATTCAAAATCAGCAAGATCTGTCCGATCCAGTAGGACGCGTGGCACCAAATTCAAATGCAGAGGAATTCAGTTCGGGAAAATTGAAGTGAGAGAGGTCCCGATAGCTCGAGTCCCAAAATGTCGATGGCTCGAGGTCCCGATAGCTCAAGTCCCAAAATGTCGATGGCTCGAGGTCCCGATAGCTCGAGTCCTGAAATGTCGATGGCTCGAAGTCCCTAAATGCTGATATCCATCTGGTTCATCTAATGCAAAGGGAGGTGTGTCACCCGATCCAAGTGATCACGTTTTTGTGACTCAGATAATTTAGCATGGAACACAGTGCGAACTTGCAAAATATGAAATAGCAAAGCACTTGGGAATTAGGCCCATGATCATAGCCTGGGGTCGTATAGAAAACAATACTATAAATAAAAGTAAGTGCCTATTAAGCAACAGGTGGTGGAAGTTGTTCGAGGAGACAATCCTGGCTGTCAAATTCAAAGAAAGTATGATCGTCGATCCGGATAGGCCATTTTGCAATATTGAGCATCGAGATTTTTGATATTGAATGGAGTGAAAACTTTCGAAATGAGAAATCATGAAATTTCACAAGGAAACCTCAAGTCGTGGCTCGAGATCGCATGGAACAATGGAGGGGGTTGCACCAAAGGCTGAAACCACCTGTTATATTCTTAGGAAAGGATCTTCATGGTTTCGAGGCACCAGGATTGATTGGAAGAAATCATGAGGATCACCGAGAACATTCATGGATGTCAAAATATGTCACGATCCCAATGAATGTAGTTAATGGAAGCGGGGAAGGTTGTTGGAACCTTGTTTCACCACATAAATGGAAATCATGGAAGAACTGGCTGTGGAGGTAGACTATCAGCCCAAAGTTACCCTGACAGTAGATATTCCTGCAAAGCCCATACTAATATGAGCTTGTGTTTGACAAAAGAATACATGCACAGACTAATAGAAGAATATGTAGACACAAAGCTTTCATTGGATTGGAAAGGTCACACTCCTTGTGGTGGAAAATATTCTAAGTATAAATACTCATTTTTGATATTTTGTTATGGTCAATGGTTGAGCTAAGCTTCCGTATTGTAAAGTTTTAATGAAGCCTTTGGTTCTTTGGTTATGTGTTTCCCTTTGAGACTTCTTGTTTAATGACATACAACTTTCTTATCATATCTTTTGCTTATGATATTTAAGACTCGGGAATGGGTGATCCAATCAAGTTGTTGTAACTGTATTGTAATGTATGTTTGATTTCAATATTGTTATGACATTTTGAGTTTTCTGAAGTTTTGGGTTCAAGAAGATCTTGTATTCGAAGCTTTTCCTCCTTAGGCTGTTGGAAGACCCGATGTCCATAGAAGACCTCTACTTTTCCTCATCGGTTCTTCCCCCTACTCACACTTTACTATAACTTACTAACTGAATTTAAAGCAAGACCTCACTTGGTCATGCATTTCCTGGTTCATATTTCTCAATTAAAATGATATTTTCTTGAGTCTGCACCCATTTGACCTCCTTTAATTTATTCATTGTGACATAAAAACTGATGGGTATTGGGCTTACCTCTGCTACAATCCAAAGGTGAATTCTAGTGCTAACATTTCTGGCATCGTTGCTAGGGATGAACTGGACATTTTCCCTAGGATAGAATGACAAAGCTTACTGATTTTGAAGGTGCATCAGAACTCAGTACCATTGAAGATTGTGACTTGCACCTGGTGACTCCACTGTCTGGTGACTCCACTGGTCTGAGTCCACTATTTCAGCTGGCTCTGAAAGGAAGACACATGAGATATCACCCATAGTTGCCTCTAGCCATGCCTGAAGCTGACCCAAAGAAAATCATCAGAAAAGGAAAGACCCCTCAAGAAGGTACTTCAGCTACCGAACCAGGTGATTCTGGTCATTTCCATCATCCTCCCTCTGAAAATACATTAGTTGCTTCTCATACTCCTATTATATATTTAGTTGGAGTTTCTAGAGCCTTGAATTTTGGTAGTTTTTATGTTGTCCTCGCCTCCCCTAGCCTTGGTTTGGAAGGAGAAAGTTTTGATACTCTCGTCTCCCTGGAAGTTGTTCCCTGGCTCAGACCTAGGACCTTAGGATATTTTTCCACTCCAGGTTTTACTATCCCTTCCCTATCAGATTCGTTGTAGGAGAAGCCTTTTCCTACCATCTCTACTACTTTTTTCCATGGAAATACATTTCCAGTCTCACCTATTTGAAATCTATAGTCTCAAACTCTAGTTCCTCTACTTCCCATACTCAAGTTGATGAACTTACTAAACTAGTTAAATCTATGTCTACTTAGATGGAGAAGTTGAAGCTCGAAGGAAGACATAACTCTAGAAATCCACAAAATTTTGATAATAGAGGTAACTTCAGGAGACATAACAACACTCCTCAAATTCTTCCAAGAGAGTAGAAGAACAGAGATAGAAATGATCAGAACATCCAGACCCCTCTCCAAAATAATCTTTTTACAAATGATGAAGGTGAGGATGAGGGATTTGATCCTAAAATCCACTGTCTTGGAGACACCTCCTACTTTCCTCATTTGACTCAATCTGCATACAAGTAATCTCTCATGGACAGCCATCTTAATGAGTTGAGTAAGGGAGACAAGGCCAACAACAACCCAAATAGATATAATATGAGTTCCAAGAAGAAATAAGGAAAGACCAATGTTCCTAACCAGCCTACCAAACAAGAGAATCCTACTAAAGATATATCAGACAACAAGAAAGGTAAGAAGGAACAAGAACCCTCTCAAGTAAATAAAGGTCTCATCTCGGAAGTGAAGGAGATTTTGAATCCCTTTCCCTTTTTTAATTTTGACCATGAAATCCAAAAACTTAGAATCCCTGTACCCCTTTTGGAACTGGTTAAGCATGAAGATTTCAAAGGGGCCTCTCTAAACTATTGCAGTATGAACCTACGTCTCATCCCACAGACTCAATCAATTTGCAAGATGAAAAGCCAGCTGTCATATTAGGACCTTTGGTAGAACATAGAAATGATTCATCCCCTCCCTTCTACACTTAATTGAACATCCATGATAAGGTGTTGCATAACTACTTAATGGATTCAGGAGAATCCCATAATCTTAAGCCTAATATTGTCATGGAATAACTCGGGTTGGAATTCACAAAAACCTACCATGACTTGTATTCTTTCGATTCCAGGAAGGTGAAGTTATTTGGGGTTATCAAAGACCTGGATGTGTCCCTATTCCAGCTACTGATGAAGAGCATAGTCATGGATATCGTAGTTGTTGATGTTCCCCCTAAGTTCAGAATTATCCTTTCTAGATATTGGATAAAGAGATTGGGGGGAACCTTGCAGATGGACCTTTCATACGCCACCATTCCTATGTTTGGGGGTGAAAAAAGGAGACTTTACAGGGAAACTCAGTGGGCGTACATTATTAGTACATTATTTGGGAGCTAGTTTGTTGCAACTCACCAACACTCCTGAACCCCCTCTTCAAATCACAAAGTGGTCCCTTACTCTCTGTGAAGTTTCTCCTCCGATTACCTCTATTTGAAATATGTTCTTCAATGGAGCCTCTTCTAGAGAAGGTGTTGGCGCTGGAGTAGTTCTTGTTTCACCTGTTCAAGAAATTATATCTCTGTCCTACAAGTTAGAATTTGAAACTAACAATAATGTGGTAGATTATGAAGCTCTTGTTTTGGGTTTAAGGGCTACAAAGGACATGAGAGTTGAAGAGATATCAGTATTTGGGGATGTTGAGTTAATTTTCCATAAAGTCATAAATATCTACCAATCTAAACACCCTAGGCTAAGAAGCTATAGAAATGAAGCGTGGGACTTTGTTCACAATTTTTTCTAGACTTCAAGATTTCATTTATTCCAAGAGAAGAAAACAACACAGTTGATTCTCTAGTTGTTTCAGCAAGCAATTTAAGAGTCCCTTTGCCACAAAATCTCAGGTATGACGTTGAAGTAAATTGTAGACCCTCTATACCCGATAATGTCAAGAATTGGAAAGTATTTGAGGATGATCTTGATATCAAAGGTTCCTTGAGACTGTTGATGAGTTTTATGCACTACATATTGATCAAGATAAGGATTCTGAAAGTAATCTTCATGCTGATGTTTTCTGAAACAAAATCGCAAAAGTTGCCTAGCAATCACAATCCAAAGGGACTAGTTCCTTTGGAAAGACTATTTGACAAAACCGATGTGGCAGTGAAAGTTAAAGGATCGTCTAATGATGATGATGTAGACGAATTCAACATTGGTACAGAGAAAGATCCAAAATTTGTCAACATGTCAATCATCATGTCAAGGAAACAAAGGATCGATTATGCTGTGTTGTTAAGAGAGTTTGATGATGTGTTTTCCTGGACCTATGAAGACCTCAGAACATATGACATGAGTTTCATTGAGAATAATATCCCACTGAAGGAGGAGGCCAAACCATTTAGGAATAAATTAAGACAAATAAATCCTATATTGTTTCTTATTATGGAGAAAGAGGTAAAGAAGTTGTTGGACACCCAAATCATTGTCCCTTTGAGATATTCGGAGAAGGTGGCCAACTTGGTCCCAGTGAGAAAGAAGAGTGGAGAAATTAGACTTTGTGTCGACTTCAGAAACCTTAAAAATCTCAAAGAAGGGAAATTACCCTTTGCCAAAGATGGAACACATATTACAGAGGGTAACAGGTGCATCCAATATTTCCATGATTGATGGCTTTTCTAGATACAATCAGATCTCTGTCATTCCTAAAGACAGAGAAAATACAACTTTCACCACTCCTTGGGGCACATTCATGTATGAAAAAATCACCTTTGGATTGATGAACGTAGGAGAAACCTTCCAACGAGCCATGAACATCGCATTCATTGGAGAAAGAGATAAATTTGTGGTTATCTATATGGATGAAATTACAGTCTTCTCCAAATTCGATAAAGAACATTTTTAACATCTGAGAAAGGTCTTCTCAAAATGCAGAAGGTTTGGTCTCTCCCTAAATCCCAAGAAGTATTTATTTTCCATGCAGGAAGGAAAATTGTTGGGACACATAGTATCAGCTGAGGGGGTCAGAATTGATGCAAGCAAGGTAGAAGTTATTCAAACCTTGTTTCTTCCTAGATCTAAGAAGGAAGTCCAGTCCTTCCTGGGGAAAATTAATTTTCTGAGAAGGTTAGTTTCAAATTTTACTGAGTTAGTAAAGCATATTACAGACATGATCAGGAAGGGGAATGAATTAAAATGGACAGATGAGTCCAGAAATAATTTCGATCAAATCAAGAAGGCACTCACTGAAGCACCTGTGCTAATCAGTCCTGATTATTCCAAGGATTTTCTGATTTTTTCCTTTACTTCATTTGACACAGTGGAAAAAATTTTATTGCAAAAGAATGTCGAGGGGATGGAGCAACCTATTTCCTTTTACAGTAAAGCATTAAGAGATGCATAGATCAAATATGACACCGTGGAGAAGCAGACCTATGCTTTGGTAAAAGATCTCAAAGCTTTCAGGATCTATGTCTTGCATTCAAAGGCCATTTCATATGTTCCTTCAACTTCTGTGAAGGACATTCGCATTCAGCCTGACATAGATGGAAGAAGGAGAAAGTGGATTGCCAAAATCCTTTAATTTAATTTGGAAATAAAACCCACCAAACTAGTTAAGGGCCAAGGTTTATACAAGCCATTGGATGAGTCTAATTATAAATCTTTGGAGGTTAACTTCATCAACACTTGCTCAGAAATCAACAAGCTGAGTTGTCTGGTAAAAGTTCTCAGGACAACCCTCCGTTGGCAGAATGTGCATGGTACAAAGACATTATATATTTCCTACAAGAGTTAAATCCCCCTGATAGTATGGGAAAAATCAAGGCAAGGGATTTAAATATCAAAGAAATTATATATTTCCTTATTGACCAGGACTTGTATTGGAAAGACCCTCTAGGTGTTGTTCTGAGATGTTTAGACTCATAGGAGGCCAAAAATATTATGTTTAATTTTCATGACAGCCTATGTGGGGGACATCATTTCTGGAGAACCACAGCCTACAAGATTCTCAGGGCTAGGTATTTCTAGCCTACTCTATTCACTGATGTCTGTACAAAAATCAGGGCTTGTATCAAATGTCAAAAATTCACTGGGAAGCAACAACTCAAGTCTCTGTCGTTGAAGCTTGTGGTAGCTTCAGGATCCTTTAAATAGTGGGGCCTACACTTTATTGGGGATATTCATCCTCTTTGAAGAGATTAGAATAGGTGGATATTAACTGCAACAAATTATTTCACCAAATGGATAGAAGCTATCCCCACAAGGAGTGCCTCTCACAAGGTGATCATTGGTTTTATTGAAGATAGTATGGCTAGGTTTGGATGTCCGAATAGAAATGTCATTGATAAGACCACATCCTTCAAGGTTGAACCATTGATCAAGTTTTGCGAGCAGTTTGGAATTGCATTGATTCACTCTACCCCATACTATCCCCGAGGCAATGGGTTAGCATATTCCTCTAACAAAAGACTGCTAGAGGACAACAAGAAAGCATGGGATTCAAAGCTCAAATTTTCTTTGTGGGATGATAGAATGACAACAAAGAGGTCCCTGGGCATCTCTCCTTTCTAACTTGTATATGGGAATGAGGAAATTTTTCCTTCTCATCTTTCCCTTCCTATGGAGAAATTATTCCAAGACTTCCATGGAGAACCTGATGATATGATCAGAAGAATTCATTAGCTGGTAGAAGTCCATCAGACTAGAGAGCAGGTGACAGATAGAGTTCATGACCTTCAACAAAAAATCAAGAAGGCCTTTAACAGGAAAAGTAGTAAGGATGATTTCCAACTGGGGGATCTAGTAATCAAATGGGATGCATCCAGACAGGACAAGGGAAAGAATGGTAAATTTGAATCCCTTCGGATTGGACCCTTCAAAATTTCTAAGACACTTTCAAATAATACTTACAGGTTGCAGAATTTGGAGGGTGATGAATTTTTTAGTGGCCCTGTAAATGGGCACTTCTTGAAAATGTTTTTTGTCTAAATCTGTAGTCGACATCCCACCATTGTAAATATCGTTCCTGTTTTATGTTTATTTTATTTTTAATAGGAGACTCCATAGCGCAAAGAAAAGGAACTGGAACTATGTGTTCTTGGCAGTTCACAGGGAGCATGCCATCCCCTATGGAGACAAATGTTATCACATAAGATTGTCAGAGTCTTGCGAATTTGGGGTTTTTTCTTAAGTCTGTAGTTTTGTCTATCTCTCCCCCTTTTGTACACCCAATTGTAAGTTTTTTTCCTTTTGGCTTATAGTTTCCTTCTTTTTCCTGCCTGAGAGGTGTCGGCCCTAGGCCTTTCTATTTTCTCTGAGGTCGATACCTTCTCTCTTTTTATCTCTGTCACTAATCCTTTTACCTTCCTTAGCTCTCAATCAATCATCCAAGTATTCATGTACAAAGACTGCAACCATAAGCACAAGTGCCACACTTAAAATGGTCTGTTATGGGCCCAAATCAAGTAAGCGAGAAAGTTCAGTTTGTCAGGAAAATTCAAGGTTCAGAGATTAGTGGAAGATAATAATCATGGGTGTTGGCACAGGGGTAAACCCAGGGTTCAGCGCTACAACAATGCACCAAACAATCCATAACTACTGGCCCTTTCAGCAACACCTACGAAGAACATGAAGTCTCACCCGAGGTATAGGCAAGGGTGGTTACAGGACTCAGGTGTCTGCAACCTTAGCTAGGACACATATTCATGATTGTAATACTTAATAGAGAACTTAACACCTATATTTCATCAATATTCAACCATTATCTACTTCCCAGATAAAATATAGCATCGCATCATTCATTTAGGTCTGATGTATCTAATCACTCATTGTAGAGAAGTAGGTTAGATCTAATAGATTCAGGCACTAAGCACATTCATATACATCATATATAACATCCATATACATCATTAGCAAAAATAATAAACATATATGTCTATCCATATCAAATCACTTAGAAAGTAAAGACATAAACACATCAACACATTACACAAAGAAAATAAACACAACATATACGTGGTTCACCGCCTCCCTGGGGCTACACCCACCAACTCTTCTTCTCTATTAGCTTCTTCAATAGGTTACATGCACATAGACTCAAAACCTTACTCTGCATAGGATAGGAGATCTGCGCAACTCGCTAGATCCTCCTTCCTCGAGTATATCTAAGCACACAACCTTCCACAACCTCTTACAATGACTTGCACTCAGCTCTGAAAGTCTTGCAAAGTATTCACAAAGCACTTTACAATCCTTCAATCACATATATCTAGCACTTATCATATTATCCTAACATCACATAGATGCCCCTCCTTACATTGCCTAGACATCTATTTATACTTTAAAAAATAGTCCTAAACATGGGTAAACCCATGGTTCAACATCCCATACCTGTTACATAATCCCAAATCCCAAAAAGGACCCAAAAAGGGGTGGAGATCTCGTGATCTCTTCTTTTTCTTGTGCTCCTTCTTTGAAAGGCTATCAAAGTCCAAAAATAGGTCAAACATGACCAAGGATCTCCCAAAACTTGGTCAAGAGACAAAAACGAGAATCGGGAGTTAGAAACATTGTTGAAGTATTTGTGAGAGATATGAACCCTCGAGATCCAAAATCAACAAGAGCCATCCGATCTAGCAGGAGGCGTGGCACCAGATCTGAACGAAGAGGAGGTTAGTTCAGGAAAACTGAAGTGAGAGAGGTCCCAATAGCCCAAGTCCTAAAATCCCAATGGCCTGAGGTCCTGAAATGTTGATATCCATCTGGTTCGTCGGATGCAAAGGGACATATGTCACTCGTTCTGAGCAATGGTGATTTCGTGACTCGGAGACTTCAGTATGGAACACAGTGCAAACTCACGAAATGCGAAATCGCGAAGCGCTTGGGAATTAGGCCCACGATCACAGCCCAGGGTCGTATGGAAAGAAGGACTATAAATAAAATTAAGCGCCTATTAAGTGAGGGGAAGTGGAAGTTGTTTGAGGATCCAATCTTGGCCATCAAATTCAAAGTGAGTCTTATCGTTGATCTAAATAGGCCATTTCGCAAGATCGACCATCGAGATTTTTGAGATTGAATGGAGTGAAAACTCCCGAAATGAGAAATCCTGAAATTTCACAAGGGAGCCCCAAGTCATGGCTCAAGGTCACATGGAATGATGGAGGGGGTTGCGCCAAAGGCCGAAAGCACCCATGATAGTCTCAAGAAAGGATCTGTGTGGTTTCAAGGTGTCAGGATCGATTGGAAGAAATCTTGAGGATCGTCGAGAACATTCATGGATGTCAGACTCTGTCCCAATCCTGATGAAATTAGTTAATGGAAGTAGGGAAGGTGGTTGGAACCTTGTTTCACCACATAAGTGGAAACAATGGAAGAAATGGTCGTGGAGGTAGACTATTAGCCAAAATTTCCCCTATTAGCAGGTTTTCCTGCAAATCCCATACTTATATGAGCTCGCGTCTGATAGAATAATACATGCACAGACTGACAGAAGAAGATGTAGATTCATATATTTCATTGTAGTGGCCAGGTCACACTCTTGGTGGTGGAGACTATTTTGAGTATAAATACTCAGTTTTGATATTTTTTTATGGTCAATGGTTGAGCTAAGCTCCCGTATTGTAAAGTTTTAATTAAGCCTTTGGTTCTCTGGTTATGTGTTTCCCTTTGAGACTTCTTATTTAATGACAATCATATTTCTTATCATCTCTTTTTCTATTGATATTGAAGACTCAGGCATGGGTGATCCATTTGAGTTGTTGTGACTATATGGAAATTTATGTTTGATTGCAATATTGCTATGACGTTTTCAGTTTCCTGAAATTTTGGGTTTAAGAAGATCTTGTATTCGAAGATTTTCCTCCTTAGGCTACTGGAAGACCCAATGTCCATAGGAGACTTCTACATTTACTCACCAATTCTTCCCCCTACTCACCCTTTATTGCAACTTAATAACTGAATTTAAAGAAAGAACTCACTTGCTCATGCATTGCCTAGTTTGGATTTCTGAGTTAAAGCGATATTTTCTTGAGTCTACACCCATTTGACCTCCTTTAGTTTATTCATTATGACATACAAACAGATGGGTACTGGGATTACCTCTGCTGCAATCCAAAGGTGACTTATAGTGCTAAAAATTTAAAATGAGGTTCTTCATATCCTCTATTCGTGGGTCTATCTTCTAGTACTAGTTTTCTTCGAGTTGTAGAGAACCCTGTAGAGTCTCTTCCTGCATCTAAAACTTTTTCTGCCTAAAAGGGTATTTGAGATGTGGTAAGAGGGAGTTCACAAAGAGATGTATATGATTCATATCATTCATGACATACTTCATCTTACCTTTAATATGTTTAAACCTTTGATCAATGTCCCAAATAGACTCACCTAGTTTCTGACTAATTTCAATCATCTCATTCATGTACTGATCCTCTAAGCTAGGATTTTGAAATTCATTTATCAGTAGTTTCTTGACATCTGCAATCATTCTTGTTGTTCCTAGTGGACTGTTTGCAACTAAGATCATGTACCAATCTAGTGCGCAGTCTCTTAGCTTCATATATAATTGTGCAGGTTTTTCATCCTCATCTATCATCTACTTTTCTTCCCAAATATTCTCACAGAAAAACAAGTGTTTTTCAGGATCCTCTGATGCTTCTCCCTTGAATTCGGGTAACCTGATGGTGGGACAATGTCCTTCCATATTGAACGGTGGTGAACTATGACCTCCATGCAGTGTACATACTTGACTACTACTTCTTGAACTGGCTCCTCTAGTCCTTGATCCTTGGTTGGGTGCACTTCCTGTTGTCTTTCTTCCACTAAAATTTGGTTGTCTGAACGATGGTGTTATTTATGGTGTATTAGTCACACATGGGTTTATGGGATCCACACTAACACTAACATGGACAGGAGTTATTCCTTATGTTCTTTCCCTTGGACATCTTGTCTTCCTCACATACGTTGTGCACCATATTTCTTCAATATTTTCCATATACCGGAGATCATCTACCTCTCCTTCATCACTTTCCAAGTCCTCTCTCTCTGCTATGGCTATCTTCTTACTATTCATCTTATATTGATAGGTTAGTCCACTGCAGGTTTTTCCAATTGTTGCCATGATCAGCTTGATCTGATATTCCTCCATCATGATTTGGTCCAAGGCCTCCTCCTTCTTTCCTTTATTCATCTCTTCCTCCATTTCTCCATCTCTTGTCAGTGCTTCCCCCCTTCCCCCATGTACACACAAAAGTTTAGTTGTCTGACTCCATAATAATTACACCTTTGTTATATAGTAAGATATTTATGGAAGTATACAACGATCTAATATACCTTCCTTTTGTCTCTCTTAGAAACTCTTTCTCTAGTGTGTTGTAAGAAGTCACAGTATCTACTGCAAATTCTGTGATAAATCCTGCAACAATACTGTCTAACCAGAAATCTACTGCGCATGTGAATTTGTTATCAACTTGTTGTAGCTTCACGATCTCCACCAGTTTCCACTCTAACTGTCTAATATGATTTATTGTATGGTTTCATTTCAACATCAATATCCACTGCTGCAACACATTTGGAAAATCACAGAAAAACACTTCATGCAAGTCGCGAAACACATACTTGTCCAGATATTTCCGTGGTGTTATATTAGGGTTTTTGTTGTCCTTCTATGCAAACTCCAGCTCCTTTGTTTTCAACCATCTTTCAATATCTTCCTTCGTTGGATTCCATGGTATGAACATTTATAGCATCGTTCTCTTCACGATTATTTCACATATCCCACTCACTCAATCCCATACAGTTCCAACCAGCAACAGAACCATTTGTTGGTTACTATTCTCTCTTCCTACTTCTTGGGCTGACCCAGGTTTAGATCTAAATAAGCTTTCAACAAACCCATATAAAACTATCTGATGTAGGATCATCCTTTCCAACTCAATAATGCACCAGCATTCTAACACATCAAAGCACATTCAATAAGGGAGAGAGTCACCAACCCTCTCATTTTTTCCTTGAATTCAAAAATTAAATGTAATAAATTGCAATTAAATGTTGTAAGGTTGCTAGAGCCACGTTGATTCATTTGTAAAAGATATAGATAGAGTCTTCTTTAATGGATGACGGTAGGGTGATCTAGATCCGATTCAAACTAGATTTTCATTTATTTTAATTAGCCTCAGTAGATAGACATTTTTATGGTGATTTGACACCACTAGTATAGTTTGGAGGGAAGGCTCGATGAGCCCCTCTTGTATAAATATTTGTAACATATTACCATAAGAGGATGTTGAAAGTTTATAGAAAATCATTGTAATCCAAGGAGAGAAGAGCCAATACTTTGTTGTGGTTTGAGCCTACACATATTGTAAACATACATTCATATTAATACAAAGAGAGTAGTTTTTCCTTCCTATGAGTTTTTTGTGCGTTTATGTGTTTTATGAATGATTATTTGTGTGTGTTTATGTGCATATGTTGTAGATGCTTGATATAGGTTTCATCTGTAGGGATAATATATAATTCCATATCTATGAGTTTGTTGATTTGTTCTGGGCTCTTTCAGGCTAACTACAAGGAGTGCATGAAAGAGTATTGAAAACTCTTTGAGCTAGCGCAAGGAGTGCGCATATGAATTTCAAATTGAATTCAGAGGAGAACATGCTAGGAGTGCACACAAGGTAGTATCAGACTCAGAAAGGAGCCTTAAGGTTACTAAACACCTTGGAGGATAAATTGTGCACAGAAGGCACAAAATACAGAGTTGTTGAATACTCTATAGAGCTCTGCCAGGTGGGCATTGAGCAGGTGAAAGTGTTCACAAAAGGATTTTGTTTCAATTTTGAAGAGAAGGGTACCAAGGAGAAGACACTGCAAAGTTGTTGAACACTTTGAAGGAAATTCTAAGCAAGGAGTGCTTTGAGCAGGTCCAAAGAGTGCATAGAACCAACACATTCTGAAGTGTTGGAGAAGTTAAAGAAAATAGATTTGTTGAACACTCTTTAGGATAGCTCTAAAAGTTTGCAATGATCAAATGCAAGGAGTGCATCAGTGAAACTGAAAAGAGTTCAGGATTCAGGAGAAGACATGTGCAAGGAATGCACCAATCGAACACTTAGACAAAGTGTTGAAAGTATGAGTCCATCTGAAGGCTTATTCGAGCATGAGTGCACATAGGTGTGGACTTGCTTCAAGTTCAAAATCTCAAGAGGAAGAGCGCAGAGTGTGCCAGGAGGGAACCAAAAAATATCCATAGGGATAAGAAGGGCAGAGACCCTTAGGAGACTGAGCAAGTTGAAATTTTGGGGGGATTAGTGCAAGTTTACACGTAAAGAAAAAGTGTGTGCCAGAGTGAGGTCAAATTACATTGGTAGAAGATCAGAAGGGATAATGCAAGGTGTGCATCAATAGACTCATTCCAAGTCCCAGAAGCTCAGGAGGGAGAGAGACAGAAGCCATTGGATCAGTTGCAAGGAGAAGATATAGGTCATTGAATCCCATGTCCAAACACCAGAAGGAGTGCGCAGAGGATAAAGACAGACCTTAGCCGTCAGATCTGGGTGCAAAGGAAAATTAGTCATTGGATATAGGTAAGTTCACAAGACTTAAATCCCTCTTTAAGTTCACAAGAGAGAAGAATCGTTGAAGTCCCGAAGGGTGAAGTAAACCTATACCATCAGATCCAGAAGGGTACGTGGCAGATATCTGGGTACTTCGGAGGAAATCACTTCAGCAAAAAGCGAGGGTGGAGTGTGTAGAACTCTCAAAGCCTAATGTCATGAAGTCATCGTAATCTTCCATGAAGGAGGACGCGTTGCATAATATATTCTAGTCCAGAGACTTACCACTCCAGAGGTTTTGTGGAGTGGTGGTTTGGAGTTAGCCGAAGCGTCGGAGCCTGAATTTATTGTGGGTCGTCAATCCAAAAGGAGAGCGTGGACCGCTGATCTACGAGGGGACGCGTGGAGGATTAAGGTTCACTCCATTGGAAATCCACTTTAGAGGATTTGTGGAGTGTGCATGCGGATTCAACCTAATCCTGAATTCTAAATAAAGAGAATGAGTCGTCGATCTCGGCAAGGAACGAGGACTGTTGATCTTTTTTCTGTGGTTTCAGAGGATTGTGCCTCCAGAAGAATTGGTCACAGTGTGAAGTGAAAAATACTAGAGCCTGGAGATCCGAAGTGACCTTTGAGTAGGCACTTGATCATATTCTGTGGTCACATTCAGTTACCACTGGAGAAAAGGGGCTAAAGCCTAATATTTTAGATCGAAGGAACAAGAATCTAGAGAAAGAGATCGAGGGGTTCGGGTCAGCATAGACCTGCACCAGGAGGAATAAAAGGGCCTGAAATATTCGGGTGTCAACAAAGTTTGCTCACAGTTTGGACCAAGGTCTCTTGAAAGACTATGCAGGTGTTTAGAGGTCCTCATTCACTATTTTGAGCATGGGGAAGAAATTAGAGGCCCGTGGAAAAGGTTTTGTGGGTCTAGCAGAGGCTTGAAGAGCCAATTCGGCTCAGTGTTTTGAACAATCCTAGACTGGGAGGTCGTACAACCCCTAGAAGAGAGGGGTCCTGCATCAAGTGGTATAAGATCATAGGA
Source organism: Picea sitchensis (assembly GCA_010110895.2). NCBI lineage: Eukaryota > Viridiplantae > Streptophyta > Pinopsida > Pinales > Pinaceae > Picea > Picea sitchensis. Next base: position 5,576 of record SNQJ01S0121830.1, on the reverse strand, counting down.
AAAGGTTATGCATGATACCATCAAGTGGTATCAGAGACACATATTTGATTTATGTAGGAAGGAGGAGACAAAGTAGATAGTTTGATACCATCAAGTGGTATCAAATATTAATTTCATCTATAAAGAATAGGTGAAGGAGGAGACTGAGTATTTTTTCTCAGTGTGTGATTGCTTGCAAGTGTGCAACAATCAATAGACATCCAGGTGGGTTGTAGGAAAATATGGAGGTGTTCTTAGTTGCAGGGTAACAAACAGACTTTCAAGGAGGGCAGGAAGAGGAGAAAAATGGCTATTGAAGGCCATAGGCATGGTCAAGGAAAGGACCTCCAGTACAAAAGAAAGACAGAGATGGAAAAATAGCTCGAGGAGATCATAGCAGAAATGGAGAGGCTAACGTTGAAGATGCAACAATAATCACACGTGCACTGGAGGTATGAATGGCCCATCAAGAGAAAAGTAAAGTGGCATGTCGATAAGTTGTTTTCCAGGAGATAGACACAAGTGTTGAAAAGGTGGTTGGGGCATATTGAAGACCTTAGTGAAACAAATAAAAATGTTTGCATCTGTAAACCAGAGGTTGGAGAAGACCTCAATGAGGAGGAAGAGAGATCATCTGGTGATCTCATAAACTTCCAGGAGGGCAGAGGTGAATTTTCAAATTTCCAGGTGGGAAATGAAGTGAGATTTGTAGATCTCATAGACTTCTAGGAGGGCAGAAGTGGAATCCCATATTTCTAGGTGGGCAAGGGAGAAGAGATGAGACTATATGAAAGTATTAGGAGCTCATAGGTGAGTTCATATCAGTTAGATATGTTGATGGAGGAGGATCAGAGGAGCATTTTGATCATTGAGGGAATTCAAATATTTATGCCAATTATCCCAAGAGAGTCCAGTGCACAAATTTTAGGTGCAGTAGGAGAGAAAGGACAACTAGATGTGTCTTTCATAAAGGAGGAGGAGAAGGAGCATACATTGATGTCTACCCTAGTAGAAAAAGAGGAGCATATAGTTAATATCCTCACTCAATGGGAGCAAGAGTTGGATATGTTGGAGGATTGGTTGAATAATCAAGAGCCATAAGGAGGCTTCCCAGAGACAGTCATGAAAAGAGAAGGAGTATTCCAGCATGAGGAGTAGTTGGAGGAAGATGGGAATGTACCAGTAGAAGAATTGGCATAAGATAACCTATCAGAGGAGTTAGTTGAGCAACATCTCAATAAGGAGCCTATAGAATTGGAGTCTACAGTAGAGTGGCAAGCTAGTGCCACAATATATGAAGGTATCATGGGGGATTAGGTTGACCTTCCCTTTGATCAACGAGATGAAGTGCAGTAGGGAATTATGCATGAAAGGAGGAGCCATACAATAGATCAACTGGAAGAAGTGATTGAGGAGATCAGAAATATGATGTTGAAATCAACATAGGAGGATGTTAGTGGGAGGAGGATGAACAGGCAAGATCCTACAACAGTATCAAGGAAGCAACAATAGAAAAATAGTAGAGGAGCAAGTGGAAAGCTCCAGAGAGAAGTTTGGGATCCAAGAGGATTTCAACAGTAGAGTAGAGGAGCTCATGATTTTCCTAGCAGTGGAGTATGATGTAGGAGAATCCTTTCCACCTCAGCAATGTTCCAACATTTCAACACATCAAAGTGCATTCAAGAATGGAGAGAGTCACCAACCTTCTCATTTTTTCCTTGAATTTATAAATTCAATGTAATAAGTTGTTATTAAATGTTGTAAGGATGGTAGAGCCGAGTGGATACCTTTGTACATGATGTAGATAGAGCCACCTTTAATGGCTAACGGTAGGTTGATGTAGATCCGATTAAGACTAGATTTTTTGTTTATTCTAATAATCCTCAGTAGATAGGTGTTTTGATGGTGATTGGACACCACTAGTGTAGTTTGGAGGGAAGGCGCGGTGAGCCATTCTTGTATAGATATTTGTAACATATGCCGAGAAGAGGTTGCTAGAAGTTGATAGAAAATAATTGTAAGACAAGGAGAGAAGAGTCGAGACCTTGTTGTAGTCCAAGCTTGCACATATTGTAAATAGACATTCATATTAATACAAAGAGAGAAGTTTTTCCTACCTATGAGTTTTCAGTGCGTTTATGTGTTTTATGAATGATTTTTTGTGTGTGTTTATGTGGATATATTGTAGATGCTTGAGATAGGTTTCATCTGCAGGGATAAGATAGAATTCCCTATATGTGATTTTGTTGAGTTGTTCTGCATTCTTTTAGGCTAAGTGTAAGTAGTTCACGACAAAGTATTGAAAACTTTGTGAGCCAGGGCAAGGAGTGTGCATCTGAATTTCAAATCGAATTCAGAGGAGAACATGCCAGGAGGGAACACTAGGATAGTATGAGACTCAGAAAGGAGCCTCAAGGTTACTGAACACCTTGGATGAGAAACTGTGCAGAGAAGGAATAGAATACATAGTTTTGGAATACTATGTAGAGCTACGCCAGGTGGGCATTGAGTAGGTGCAAGTGTTCACAAAAGGATTTTTTTTTAGTCCGAAGAGAAGGGTGCCAAGGAGAAGATACCACATAGTTTTTGAACAATCTGAAGGAAAGGATCAACAAGGCGTTATTTGAGTAGGTGCAAAGAGTGCACATAACCAACACGTTCTGAAGTGTTGGAGAAGTTGAAGAAAACAAAGTTGTTGAACACTCTGTAGGAGAACTCTACAAGTGTGCATTGAGAAGATGCAAGGAGTGCATCAGTGAACCTAAAAAGAGTTCAGGATTCAGGAGAAGACATGTGCAAGGAGTGAACTAGTCCAACACTTAGAAAAAGTGTTGAAATTCCAAAGTCATCTGAAGGCTCAGTCGAACACAAGGAGTGGGAAGAGGTGAGGAATAGCTTAAAGTTCAAAATCTCAAGAGGAAGAGAGAAGAGTGTGTCAGGAGGGCACCAAAAAATATTGAGAGGAAGAAAAATGGCTGAGACCCTTAAGAGACTCAACAAGTTGAAAGCTCAAGAGGAGTAGTGCAAGTTTTCACGTAAAGCATAAGTGTGTGCCAGAGTGAGGTCAAATTACATTGGCAGAATCTCAGAAGGGATAACGCAAGGTGTGCACTGACAAACTCATTCCAAGTCCCATAATCTTAGGAGGGAGAGTGACATAATTCGTTGGATTAGATGCAAGGATAATATTTGGGTCATTGAATCCCACATCCAGACACCAAAAGGAGTGCGCAGAGGAGAAAGAAAAACCCTATTATTCATATATGGGCATGAATGACCAACATCCGTTGGATCCAGGTAAGTGCATGAGACTTAAACCCATTTTTAAGTAAACAGGAGAGTAGAATCATCGAAGTCCTGAAGTGGCGAAGTAAATATGGATCGTCGGATCCAGAAGGGTACATGGCGGATATACGTGTACTTTGGAGGAAATAACTTTGGCGAAAACTGAGGGTGGAGTGTATAGAACTCCTGTAGCCCAAATTCGCGAAGTCATCATATCCATCCATGAAGGAGGATGCGTGGTATAATATCAGCTAGTCCACAGACTTAGAACTACATAGGTTTTGTAGAGAGGTGGTTTGGAATTACCCAAAGCACCAGACCTCAAAGTTACTATGGATCGTTGATCCCAAAGCAGAGTGTGGACTGTTGATCTGCAAGGGGATGCATGGAGGACCGAGGCTTACTCCATTGGAAAGCCACTTCAGAGGATTTTTGGAGTGTGCATGTGGATTTGTTCAAAGCCTAAATTCCAAAGAAAGAGACTAAGTCGTCGATCTCGAGAAGGAACGAGGACCTGCTGATCCTGTTTCTGTGGTTTCAGAAGATTGTTCCTCTTGAATAATTGGTCACAGTGTGAATTGAAAACACCTGGAACTTGAGCTTTGAAGAACCCTTTGAGTAGGTGCATGGTCATAGTATGCAGTAACATGTAGTTGTCATAGGAGAAAAGGGGTTAAATCCTAATATTTGATATTGAAGGAACAAGAATCTAGGGAAAGCACCCGAGGGGTTCGAGTCAGCACATACCTGCACCAAGAGGAGGAAAAGGGCCTGAAATCATCGGGTATAAATAGATTTTTCCCATGGTTTGGATCGGGGTCTCTTGGAAGACTTTGTGGGTGTTCATAGGTCCTTGTTCATTATTTTGATCACGCAGAAGAAATTAGAGGCCTGTGGATAAGGTTTTTGTGGGTCTAGCAGAGGCCCGAAGAGCCAATTCGGATCATTGTTTTGAACAATCCTATATAGGGAGGTCGTTTAGCCCGTAGAAGAGAGGGGTCATGCATCATTATCTACCCTCCTAGTGAACCTGAAGGAAACATGACACACAGAGTGTATTGTGCAGTCTCACCCGAGATAGTTCTTTCGGTGACTGCAATGCTCAGGTGCTTTCATTCTAGGAAAGAGTGGGGATATGGGATTATACTTGGTGATATTTATTCATTTACTATAATATCCATCTATATTAGATAATCTATCGTTCTTTATTAATGCATGTAAATCAACATATCTAACTACTTCATCAAGACATTCATCTAAGGTTTAATCATTGACATAAAATACATAGACAATAAGCACTTCACATAACACATGATCTACTGTGGTTCACACCCTCCTAGGATACATCCACAAAGATTAGGGAGATTAGTATATTTTATTATAGTTTTGTAATATATGGCACCATGCACACTATATTTTCTAATCTTACAATCACAACACCAACTCTATGGCCTTCATGAGGCTGACTAGATCACACTAGGCTTCTCAGACTATGATCTAACCCTCAATGTTCTAGTTACTTTTCTCTCCCCCATCTCAAAAAATTACAAAAAGGTATCAGATCTTATAATACTTTACCTAGCTACGTAGAATTAGTATTATTTAATATGATCTCTCTCGACCTAGACCTCCTAGGTACTTGTTTATACTTATTCTTGGCTTCTCATACATTACAATGTCTTCTAAAAACCATAACCCTAATGTGGTTAGGTTTCCCTGCATGCATTCCTTGCATGATTTCCTCGCACGTGCTTTTTTTCCTTCCAGCTATATTTTTCTTCATTCTAGGTTTTTCTTCCAAAAATAACATCTCCTCAAAATAGGCGTGCACCCAACATTAGGCTTGTGAATCAAAAAACAATTGAGCCAAAGAAATTAAATTCTTAAATGAATTCATGATCAAGAAAACTCAAAGTCTAAGGATGAAAATGAAGTAAAGTGGTACCCCAAAATTTCAAAAACTTTGAGGGTGTGTCGAGTGGTCAACACATAGACATATAGATAGTTTGATATAGCCATTTCCCATTTCTGAATGGAAATGGGAAGTGGTGACAATTGATTTCACCACCAAGCTTCCCAGAACAACTAAGAAATATGATTCCATCATGGTGGTGGTGGATACGATTACTAAATCTACCCATTTTATTCCAGTGAAGCTAACTCACGAGGTAGCTAACATTGTTGATATTTATATGAAGGAAAATTCCAAACTTCATGGTGTGCCTAAGGAAATTGTTTTTTACAAAGATCCCAAGTTCACATCAAACTTTTGGAAGGAATTATTCAAAGGATTTGAGACAAATGTGAACTTC
>SNQJ01S0121827.1:0-26970 GCA_010110895.2 Picea sitchensis | reverse complement strand
CCCCCAGAGTCTATAGTTAATATCTTTTCAGACTCCCTAAAATTGAAAACATCTTTGAGTGACATTTTTCCTTCACACTTGTTAAATTGGTCCAGAAGAACATCTACTTGGCATGTGTTTAACCCTTTTTCCAGCGAGTAGATTATAGAAGAAAAAGGTATGCCTTGGGAGACTCATCTCATTGAGAGAGTTCTCCTTAGTTACTTTTATAATTTTTTTGGCTAAGGAGACTAAAATCAGAAAAAGGTTGTGAGTCCATAGTTAAGCTCTTTTCAGATTCCTTAAAATTGAAAAGATAGCCAAGTGACCTTGTCTTTGTCACACTTGTTAAAATGGTTTTGAAAAGATGTATTTTTGGTGCAAGTTTAACCTTTTTTCATGTTGATTGGACTAAATACGAAAAAGGTACTCCCTGTAGTCTTCTTTTGTGTTTTTTCATACTCTCTAAATGTGAAAAAACTACCTAGCTTACCTTCTTTGGGCTCATAAAAAGTTACATAGAAGGGGTATTACTGTGTCATGCTTAATCTCATTGCGGTTATAATATTTTCATCTTTGGCCTAATGTCGGATCCATGTTTCTCTCAACAGAACCTTTGAAGCATTCCTTATATGCAAGCCTTGACACACTTCTTGCCTCTACGACCTAACACCTTGACCCATGGAGGAATTTTCACCGAGTGTCCTTATATTGCACATGTCTCCTTTCCCTGAGCATTAGTATGTTCCTTGTGCTTGGAACTAGTTTGCTTGCTCATGACACTCATTCCTCCTTTGTAACATAACAATCTTTTATTCTTTTTCAATATTGTTTAAAAATTGAAAAAGACAAAAAAATCAAATATTCCAAAAAGAGGGGATGGGAAATATACATTCTTTTTTCAACATAAAATATAGTCTCCCTTGGACAAAGAACATCCTTTCATTTTTTCATCAAGCATTGGGATCTAGTATGACCTTAGGAAGATTTTATCGCTACATACATCTGTGTCCTCCTCCATTTGGTTACTCTTCCAAACATATGGAGAGTTTGCAGTGCCTCTTGCATCACAAACTTATGTCAATGTCATGTTTCCTGACTTTGTTCATCTTTCGTGATTTTTTCAAAGGGAAGTTTTACCCAACCTGAGTCATCCTTTCTGTAGTTTGTCTCTTGAATTTCATGAGTCGGCCATCCCGAGAGTCCAGTCAAGTCCAGATTCGAAATCGAGGAAGTTCTCTTCCTGATCATCGAGATCCTCTAGTATTTTATTGACGTCTTGTCAAAGACCTCATAGTAGTGAGTCCTATACTCCCATTGTACTCCTACCTGAGTTTTGTAGATCTTGAATTTTTTTCTCGAGCTATGAAGTTTTCATCTCCAACCATAGGGTTCACTAACTTCTTGAAGATGCATATTGTATGTGTATATGTTTGACTGATTTTGAGATGTAGATCCATTGTGTATTGCTCACAGATACACTTTATATAGTTATGTGACATGGATCTACAATTTATTTGATTAGAAACCATGATTTAGTTCATCCCAAGCATGGTTCTGCCCACCTCAAAGAGACAATTATTGTTTTGCAGATGGCACCTCCCGAACTCTGGTCCCAGGATCACTCGATTTCATGCATTCTCATTGGTGAAGATATTGTGATGTATTTAAGACATCAGTTTCTCTTCTGACCTCATAAATTAGGGGGCATATTTTATAGCCCTAAAATTCCCTACTCATGCATGCATGGCATTGTCCTTCCTACTTACATAATTTTCCAAATCATTGTTGAGGAACTATATTTAAAAAACCATTTTTTAGAGCATGTACGCACCTTGCTGCACTACTTCCCACGTACATATGCTTGTTGTATGATAGAAAAAATGCATACATATGTTTGATGCACACTAAAAAACCTGCGTATACCTCCAAAAGTTGCAAAAATTAAAAAGTTGTAAGGAATTCAGTGGAATTTATAGGTTATTAGAGGTTTCCCAACCAATTCACCTGCTATATCCCGTCCCCTAACATAATAAATATCCTTTTGTCATATAAAAAGAGGTCTTTGGGTCTCATTCCACAATCAAACATTATAATGGTGAAACTATGCCCAAATTCCCTTTCCTTCCTTGCCCAAGTATTTGCAGCCTTTTATGAGTTGTTGCCTCAACATTCCCTCTCTAGCCCCTTCTCTCCCATACAATCCATTCCCTTCCCTTTGAGGTGATCAGTACATTGTGAGAAGAGGATTAATGAAGGTGCACTTGGAGCAATGTTAAGAGGATCCCAGACCAGGTTCGTAGAGTGTCGACCTGTAAAGGTGGTAAGCTTCAATCTTTTATTAATTAATAAAATAATCTCTTTTCCTTGTCCCAAATGATGGTTCTTATGTATTTTCATTGATTCATACATAAAAATTTATATATAACCTTAATTTATGAGTAGAAATAACATTCTTGTATCCTTTTTTTCCTATTTGTGGATGCAGGTCTTCTTTGGGAGGAGACTTGCAGCGTTGGGAGCTATAGAGCTTGAGGAGATCAACACCAAATGTTGGATAAAAGGTATAGTTTTCGACTGACTCTTTCACTGTTTTTTTTCATCTATTTTGAAATGTTTGGGGTAGTGTAGAAATTAGATTGAATTTTAGGGAGTCCTTTTCTTTATCTATACTTTAAACCCTGGTATAGTTATAGGGGGATTTTCCTGCTAGCAAGTGGAAAGAGATGTGAGGGCCCAACTAGCTCTAAAAATATGTGGCCTATACAAATTTTGGGCTCTCAAAGGGTTGAGAGCTCAAGGGAGGTTACTCCAAATGCTTGTAAAATTATGGGATCCAGAGACATAGGCCTTCAATCGTGATGGGAAACCATTGAGACTTGAAGTAGATGACATGTATTTTATCATAGGATTGTCTCACCGAGGTGAGTTGGTGAATCTCCAAGCTCGGGGGGTTGGAGGTGGTATGAACATAGAGGATTAAATTTCCACCCACTGTGTTGCAGGAAAAGATAAAGTAGGGAGCCAACTCCCCATCGGGGAAATCAAAAACCTAAGTTTGATATCATCATTGTTTTCCCTACACAGATCTTTGGGTTGCCCTCATTGCACCAAGATTCAAGGCCACTCATGTTTTACACAGTGTAGTGCTTGCGACCCATGGTTTATGACTGATGTACCTCACTACTGACTAACATGGAGAGTCAGCTAACAGATTGAAAACAAGTTAGAAAGAAAAATTTTGGGTTTGCATCCATATTATGTAGTTGTTTCTTTGAGCGGTTTCCAAGTTTGAGCCCTAGAGTGGATATCATTCCACACGGAATGTATGATCCATCCATATCGCGGTGGACTGATGTGATGAGGTGGTTATTAGGTGGTAGGGTGTCAATCCCCTACAACGATGAGTTTTTTTTCTAGTGGCGTTGACTGGTGATATCCATTGTTGACTACCCCTATGCTGGGTTTGACTATAGAGGGGATCCAAATATGCCTCTACCACCAAGTTCCACCTACGGTGATATAGGTATGAAAAGTTTTTATATATTTCATTTTTTTGTGTTTTTTCAAAAAGAATAAAAAATGAAAATATTTTTTTATGGTGTTAAGTATTAACAACTAGCTTGTCATGCAAATGTAGGTCTGTGACGACCGGACAGATTCCCACAACATCGATGGAGGAACCAGGGAGACGAGTAGGAAGGAGGAGATGCAAATAGAGTGTTACAAAATTTGCAAGGGAACCTATCTCGTTTGATGCAGAGGATTCCTATGGTTCAAGTGGAGGATCTACCAAAGGCTATGAAGCGACAGGTCATGGTTTTCCCCATGCGTGGGTGTGACTCTTCCAACGTCTTGGAAACACCGTAATGTGCTATCATGATATGCATCTGACGCCACTGGAATATATTCAATGGTTATACATACCGACCATATATGTATTTTTACGGTGTGAGCTCCATTTTTTACTATGACACCATATTTTTTGAAATATAAAATTTTGGTCCTTGGATTTACTTATATATGTTATGATGTGTACATGGATGTGTTTTATTTTCTTTAGTTATGCGACAAATTCCACTCTAAAACATAATTAGCATATGCGTCAGACACATGATTAAAAATTCTAGGTATGTGATTATAAGTAATAAAATCAAAGTATCATTCCAAAATTCATACCCATAGGAATCATCGGAGTAGAGTAGGGTTTCACACATGGTAAATGTTGTTTAACTGACATACTACTAACTAGGAGTCTAGGAAAATTCTAAATATCAAACACCATGTGAAATGGTGTCACATAAAATCTCTATAATGATGTTATACTCAACCACATTATTTGTTGATGGCTCTAGASAAATGCCACCTAAAGACACTATTTGTCCACCAGGTGAGTAAATGACCCAAGCAATGGAAGCAATGTTTCATGTATGACAATTGGAACTATCTGCAAATCCTAAGTAAACTGAAGATGTCATTAACATCTTCCAGCCAAGGGAAAATCGGATAAGCAAGCCGTTGATACAAACAAAAAGATATATATACACTAAGATACATTAGTATACAAAGAGTCATGCCCAAGATTGAGGGCTTGAGCATAATATCTTTTCAGGTAGATCCCATATTTCGGCTCAAACAACATATTCCCTTCATAATCCTCCAATTCATAGGATATGTTTTCCAAAACACATCACACGATATAAGGACCATGCCACATGGGGTTGAACTTTCTTTCCCCCAATGATTCTTTGGCTTGGTCATAAAAGAGGACCAAGTCACCCTTAGGGTACTGCTGAGGATATACAAACTTATTATATTGAAAATTGATACATCATTTATTCACTTTGATAGTCATAGAGGCATATTGAAACTTCTCATATAGATACTCTAAGTGCACAAGGCATTCTTCAAGATCAAAAGTGTCAGGTAGGAGCTCAATTTCTAGTTTAAGGGTAGGGACTTCACATTCGATTGGAATGATCGAATCCACACCGTGTACTAACTAAAAAGGATAAAATCTAGTGGAAGTCTTAACCAAGGTTTAATATTCCCAAAGCATAGGGTAAAGCATTAGATGTCAGTCAGATTTGTTCTGGTTGACAGTTTTTTGCAAAATGGTCTTGAGAGATTCATTCACAGCCTTTATTTGTCCATTTTCCTGGGGATAATAAGGGGAACAATGACCATGCTTAAACCCATGTTTTGATGCTAATTCCTTCATCATTTCATTATGAAAGTGACTACCATGATCAATGAAAATATCCTTTGGGATTCCAAACTGGGCTATAATTTGGTTTAAAAAAACAAAACCTGCAGTATTACCATCGGATTTAATGGTAGGCATGGCCTCTGCCAATTTAGTGAAGTATTTTACGACCACAATAATATGTTGATGCCCCCCAGTTGAAACTAGGTTACAATCCATAAAATCAACCCCCCACTTGGTGAAGGGACCAATGGTGATGATTGGGTGAAGAGGGGATGGTACTTAAGAAATAAGGTACTTGGCGCACATGTCCTGACTTTCTTGCCTTTAGTAAACTCACCATCAAGGAAAAGTTTCCCATTCCTGTCATTGATGATCCCTTGGATGAGCTAAGTGGTTCTTAGTACTTCACTAAACTTAATTTTTTTTCTGGCTACCACTAGATACGCATGCAAGAAGCTTACATACTCAAGACTACCTTTCCAACTCATGAGGGTCACTATATGTTTTTGGTCATGCCATTTTTCTTGTGTAATTCCCCCTCCATCTTCCAAAGCCTCATGAATCACATCTTTCATCATTTTCTATGTCATTTTGTCTTAGTTTTCTTTGATGATATTCTCATCTATAGTAAAACTTGGCAATCCCATCTTGCCCATGTGGATTAAATTCTCCATCTACTCTCTCAGTACCAACTTTTCCTCAAATGCTCTAAATGTTCCTTTGGTGCCTCAGAAGTAGGGTACTTGGGTCATATTGTTGGTGAGGCTGGTGTCCGGGTAGATCCTAAAAAGATTGAAGAAATGCAATATTGGCCTTGTCCCAAGACTATAAAAATATTGCATGGTTTTTTGGGTTTAACAGGCTATTATCACAAGTTTGTTCGGAATTATGGGAAGATTTTGGCCCCTCTCACTGCTCTCCTTAAAAAGAATTCTTTCACTTGGACTCTCGCAGCAGATCAGGATTTTCAAGATTTGAAGTCGACCATGTGTACTACTTCGAACTTGGCCCTTCCTGATTTCAAAAAGACATTTTTCCTGGAATGTGATGCCTCAGGTGGAGGAATTAGAGTAATCCTTATGCAAGAAGGCATACCTTTGTCCTTTACCAGATTTTTTTTTTCAGAATGCCATTTGGGCCAATCAATCTATGTAAATGAAATGTTGTCTATTTTGCATACAGTGGATCTCTGGCTCCCTTATCTCCTAGGGAAATGCTTCCAAATTAAGATAGACCATCAAAGCCTCAAGTGTTTTTTGGAGCAAAGAACTTCCTCCCTAGAGCAACAAAACTAGGTAACTAAGCTCTTTGGTTATGGATATTATATCATTTACAAGAAAGGAAAAGAAAATGTGGTTGTTGATGCTCTTTATTGCAAATATGAAGATGAAGGGTCCCTTTTATCCCTCTCCTTCATTGTACCATATTGGATCCAAGTTGTGCACCAAGAATGGCTACATGATCCCAAAATATTGCATCTGATCCAACAATTGCAAGCCAACTCTCCAGTTTCCCCTGGGTACTCTTGGCACAATGATGATCTTCGCTATAAAGGCCATTTGTATTTAAGTAAACAGTCACAAATTAAATCCCCAGTGATTTCTGAGCTTCATGTTACTCCCACAACTGAGAATTCAGGGTTTATCAAAACTTATGACTAGGTCAAACATTTTGTTTTCTTGGATGGTATGAAAAAAGGGCATTTGCACTTTTGTAGCATAATGTGATGTTTGTCAATGAAACAAAGGTGAACCCATCAAACCTCCTGGCACACTCCAACCACTTCCGATTCCACCCACTATTTGGAGGGACATCTATATGTATTTTATTGTCGAATTACCTAAATCATGGAATAAGTCAGTCATCATGGTGGTCATGGATCGTCTTTCCAAGTATGCTCATTTTTGTGCTCTTCAACACCCATTTACCGCATCCATTGTGGCTCAAATTTTCATGGATAATATCTTCAACCTTCATGACATGCCTGATTCTATTGTTTCTGATCGTGATCCCAATTTAACCAACAATTTTTGGCAAGAATTGTTCATACTACAGGGCACCCAATTGCATCTCAACACCGCCTATCATCCCCAAAATGATGGTCAAACTAAAGTTGTCAACAAGTGTTTGGAGACTTATTTGAGTTGTTTTTCCCGTGAAAGGAAAAATCAATGGGATCAATGGTTACCATTAGTTGAATGGTGGTACAACACTTATTACCATACAACTACTCGCATGACTCCTTTTCAAGCAACATATGGAAAAAATCCACCTTTTGTTATCTCCTACATTCCAGGTGTATCGAAGATCCAGGAGGTTGACCAAACACTTACAATTTGCGAGGCTATTCTTAGTACACTCAATGAGAATTTGGTCATGGCTCATAATGGAAAGAAGCAACAAGCTGATAAAGGTCAATCAGAATGTCACTTTGTTGAAGGAGACCAGGTATTTCTTTGACTACAACCTTATAAGCAAGCTTCACTCAAGGCCAAACATTGTCAGAAAATAGTGCCCAAATTTTATGGTCCTTATAAAGTTCTCAAGTGTGTTGGACAAGTGGCCTATCAGTTAGCTTTTCCCAGTCATTCCAAGCTCCATCTTGTTTTTCATGTCTCTTTCTTAAAGAAGGTGATTGGAACTAAGTGCCAAACTCAAACTAACCTTCTCGAGTTGGATAAAGAAGGATCCATCTAGTTGCAGCCACAAGCAATTTTGGACCAGCAAGAGCATCGTCTTTTCCATCATACCATCAAGGAAGTGTTAGTCTAGTGGAAAGATACAACTCCAGTAAATGCCACCTGGGAGCCTGCTAACTTTCTACAAAAATTTCCTTATCTCAAGCCTCGAGGAAAAGGATGATTTTAAGGGGGAGGACATGTTAGGGACCTAACCTACCTAACCCCTCAACTGAGTAGAATAATATATTTCCATGTAATAAAGGTCAATATTAATAAGGAGTAGCAATAAGGAGGAATAAGTCAAATGTAAGAATATCTAATAGAAGCTTCCAGTTTTAGAAGGATCTTCCTCTAGATTTTTCTTTTGGATAGATGTCCCCTAGAAAGGGTGACACTTCTTGGCCACTTCGACACAATATTTAAAAAATGATGGCCAAAAATAACCAACTCGTAATTTGTTTTGGACTGTCGCAAGCCTAGATAGATGACTACCACAAGCCCCACTGTGAAATTCATTAAGAACATACTCAACTTCCTCATGAGTCAAGAAATTACGCAAAATATTATCCACTCCTCGATGATACAAAGTGTCGCTGACGATAAGGTAGTTTTTAGCTTGATTTCATATACGTCGTCGATCATCTCTCGAAAACAGCTGGGGTAACTTCAAGATTTGAAGATAAATCAAAATGTATCTATACTATGGGTCCAAATATGAGATAATGAAAATATTTTCATATACGAATGAATCCTCATGAATGACGTCCTCATCCAGTCAAGGGAATTCTGATATAAGCTTAGAAAAAACTAGCGATTTCTTAGACCGAAGAAAAATTGAGGTCAAATTTTTGTAAAATAACAATCCACTTATTGTATTTCCCCCCTATAATACACCTAGTAAGGACATATTGAAATGGATTGATATATGAAACTATGGTATTTTTTCAAAGAAATATATAATTAAATAATCTTTGAACCGCATGTACGACAACCAAGACTAGCTTCTCAACATGAGAGTACTTAAGTTTAGGACTCACTAAGTTTCGACTAAGATAGTAGACAATGTGCTCATGGATCTTATCTTCTTCTTGAACTAGAACCATACCAACCGCCCCTTCAGACGTGGAGATGTAAATAAAATAATCTGTACTGTATTCTGGAGGCTTCAATAGAGGTGTTAATACCAAGGTTTTCTTAAGAGAATAGAAGGATTCCTAGGCTCGCTCATCCCATATAAACAAAGTGTCCTTCTTCAAGAGATGCATAGAACCCTTAGTTATATTGGCATAGTTCACTATGAACTGACACAAGAAGTTAGCCTTCCCTTGTAAACCCTGAAGTTGATGAATGTTGCACAGGGGAGGAAATCAAAGTATTGCCTCGACCTTCATAGGATCCACCATGATTCCATGCTCAGAGACTAAGAATACTAAAATACGGTCAGACCTAACGCAAAAAATGCACTTGTGAGGGTTTAAACAGATGCAATAGTAATGACATCTCTCAAATACAAGTCGAAGGTGAGTAGAATGATCTACTCTCTTGCGAGAGTGAGCAATGATATTGTCGAGATAATCTTTGACAATACGTTTGAGATCGTGAAAATAAAAGGTCATAGCGTGCTGGAAGGTTTTTCCAGTGTTTTTAAAGATGAAATCCATTTTCTGGTATGAAAACCTACCCCAAGGAAAAATAAACATCGTCTTATGTTGATCTTTGGGTTTGATCTGAATTTGATTACACCTTGAAAATCCATCCATAAAAGAGAAAAATTATCTTCCTGTAAACTCATTGAGAATTTGATCAATGAAAGGAGTCGATAAGTTGTCTTTAGGACAAGCCTTATTTAGGTCTCGAAAATCCATACACACATGGATGGTTCCTTGTTTTTTATTCATGGGAACGGGTTTGGATACCCATTCAATCAGGGGAACTAGGTAGATGAAGCCAACATTAAGCAGTTTCTATACCTCTTCCTTAATAGCAGGGACCTTTCTAGGGTTAACAACTATAAGGCGTTGTCGAAAAGGTCTAGCATCCAGATAAGTATTGATCTCATGTTCGAAAATTCTAGGGTCGATCCATGGCATCTCTTCATATGGCCAAGAAAATACGTCACACAATTGTTTCAAGAGATCAATGTAGATATGAATTTCTTTAGGCAAACAATCTGCACTGATATATACATTTTCAATTTTTCCAGGAATTCGAGAGATGTCGATCATGATGGTAGGATAAATATTCACCATGTTTCCTTCGGCATAAATACCATGCATATCTAGTGTAACCACGACATGACCGACCATATCACTCAAGGTAGATCTAAAGTCATCATGTTCGATCCTAACAAGTTCTGGGAGGAAGTAAGAGCGATGATGCATATCATCCCATGGCCTATCATGACCATTCATGGCCTCTAATATGGATTCATATAAAGGTAACGTATCATAGAGGAAATCATGTCAACAAGATTATTGGGTGGACCATATGGGTTTTATAACATGATCCTCCTCTTCCATCTGTGAGGAGACAACATTCAGGTCAACAATAGTGTTAAGAACATATTGATACACAACCTCTATTGCTGACAGTGGAATTTCCATTCCAATGTGTGACTGACCTTCACAGGACATGGTCGAGGAAGGTAGGGTCCAAGATTCATTGAAATACGAAGTACGGAAAGGAACGAACCTCACTAATGATGAAGACCTATAGGACATGGAATAAATGTGTTGAATTGGTGCTACAAAATCAAAGGTACCATGAGGGAGGAATACATTATGTCACCAATATCCTTAGTTTATGGCTGAGAATTGTCAATCAATGGGATTGAAGGTCCAACTGATGCATTAATACTATCATGCACAAAGGATAACTGATCAATCGTCACTATTTTCCCTTCGTGAGGAAAACATAAAGTATGAAAAACAGACGACATGAATGCGGTCATGGAATAAGTCCAATTATTCCCTAGTAGTAAATTATAGTCAAGGGGTGCATAAACCACCTCGACATCAACCTCCACTGTCTTTCCACCTAACTAGATTGGAAAAGTGGGAAGAATCCTCTGGGTTTGGAAAGAACGACTATCAAATGCAGTCAACATAGTCATAGATTGAGAGAGAGTTGGAGAGCCAACAGATTTCCAACAGGTTAGGGACATCACACATGTTGCAACACCTTCATCAATAATAATGCATTTGATGGTATACTTCATGTAATCCACATGGATTTGAAAGGCCACGTGGTAAGGAAAGTGAGGCTGAACATCTTTGAAGTCAAATTGGATAACCTTAGAGCCACATGGGTATAGAGCTCCTAAAGAAGATAGCAGGGTGTTCCTCTGTGAAGGACACGTCTCGATCACCTCCAAAGCTGACATCACACAAGGGGTTTGACCTAGATCTTCGAAAATCCAATAGTTTTGGGTATCTCTAGCATTAGGATTGTGGGCAAATCGTTTTAGTACTCCTTTCGAAATACAAGGCGAAGGCTCTGGCATTTCGATCTACAAATATGTTTCTGAAGGAGGGGGAGACTCTGAACTTGGAACAATTTGTGAAGAACCATAATCACAAGATAGATTGGCTACATTAATCTGAGACTTGACCATATTAATTCATAGAATTTCACCTTCATGCACCAGGGAATTTTGATTATGGAGGAGCTCAAAGGCATGTGTTGATTATGCGGAAACAGATTGGTCAACACAATGGGATATTGAGATAAAATCCTCGAGTCTTCCTCAAGTTTGGGGCATAAGTAGGTAAGGTGATCATCTTTAAAAATTTTACAAGGAAAATTCACCTTCTACTTTTCTTTATTTCCCTCACTAGCATTGTTATTCTATCTATTATTGTTAGCGTTGTCCATGGGTTTGTTATTATTTATCCCACCCTTACGATTATTACCTCGTCTTCTCTTTCTATTCCCTCCTAGTTGTTGGTTACCATTTAGGTTGGTCGACGATTGTACATAATGCACATCCACCGAGTGAGAGGGAGTGGAGGATGAAGACGAAGATTTTCCTTCTATAGACTGGCTTAGAGACAACTCCTTCACCCTGTTCATCACCAAATCCGTAGAATTAGCATTTGTAGAGCCTATGATTCCATCGGCATGACGCCCAAGGTTTTGTCTAGGGTCATAATTGGAATGTTATGAATCATGAATAATTTCATATAAAATCCTAGATTGAGCATATATGAGGTCCAATTGTTGGGATTTAAAAATAACATCTTCCTCAGATGTTACTCTGGATGTAGAAACATCCTTCGAAATATAAGCCAATAGGGATTTAACCATTCCAATAGGAACTCTAGATGAATGTAGTCTTTAATAAACCTCTTTCGTCTACATCACTCTTGATAATGATATGATATATGTGTGGCTTTATCCTGGCGGAGAGCCGACATAAGTTCTATGTTGACATCATAATGAACCGACAACTGGAAGTGGTTGAGAAATACCAAAACCATCTTATTGAAATTGTCGTTTGTTCTCCCTGGTAGCTCAATGTACCATTTCTCCGCAACCCCCATGAGGTTGTGTTGAAACAATCTCAAATGGATAGAATCATCATTAAGATAATTAGAAGAGCACCAAAGATGAAAAGTAGTAACACGATCACCCGGATACTCACTAGTCTTTCCCTCTAATTTTGGAATTTCCAAAGGAAGCTTGGTGGAGATGGGGGGCCATGGTGGATCATGACACACCAGGTCATTCATTAATATTGACAAATATGCAATATTAATCATGGCCAGAAAAGGGAGTCGGGGTTGCAACATCTGAGCCCATGCTCCCTAGAAGGGTCAGTGTTGAGGGATTGTAGACCATCTAGGGTTCTAGTATACACCATGGCCCTGTCCGGTAGAGTAACATCCTCCTCCAAACTGATTCATAATAGGATGCATGGGAACCATAGCGGTAGGGATGGTATAATGAGGGTTATAAACATTTCCCCCAACCAGAGTGGCTCTAGGCTCAAGGTTTCCCATGGCGTGAAACTGACTCTCTTCGGGTGGAAATCCGAAGGATAGAGATGGATTTGTCATACCAAACGTGTTCATCGGAATTGACGTGGAGGATGAAGGGGGAAAGGATGAAATAAAAGAGGTGGCTTGTCCTCCCAGTTGAGTACTCCATCCAGGAGAATTGAGAATAGGATTAGACCCAAAAGAAAAAGGAGATTGATCCCCAACCATAGGATTTTTTTGGGGAATTTGAATTCCACCATGTTATCACATAAACTTGTCAAAGTATTGTGGGTTTGTGGTTTCTACTTAAGTCTGTAAATTTGCCTTGCCTTTCTCCTTTTCGCCGACCAAATCTTAATTTTTTCCCCTTTCGGTTCGTAATTCGATATGTGTTTATCCTCGATAGTTTGAGCGACCTTTTGTTTTGTGTAATCCTTTCTGAGAAGTCTCGACACCAAACTTTTATTTTCTCTGGGTCAATCACTACCCTCTCTACCTTTGTCATTGATCCTTCTCTTTCCCAAGACCTCGTCCAGTTATCCAAGTAATTATTTATACAGATCGCAATAGTGAGCACAAGAACAACATTTATGTCAGTCTGATATGGACTCAAATCAAGCGAGCGAGCAAGTTCAATTTGGCGAAGAAATTTGAATTTCAAAGTTCAAAGATCGACGATGAATAATAGTCACAGAAATCGGGAGTTCGAAACATTTTTGAAGTTATTTATGAAGGATATGAACCCTAGAAATCTGAAATCAAGAGGAGTCATTTGATCCTACAGGACGTGTGGCACCGGATCTGAATCATGGAGAAATTCATTTCGAGAAAGCTGAAGTGAGGGATGCTCAAATTTCCTGAGTCATGAAATGCCAAAGACCCAAACTCCCAAAATGTCGATATTCATCTGGGTCATTTGATTTAAAGGGGTGTGTGGCACCTGAGCTGAGAAATCACGATTTCATGACTCAGAGGTTTTAGCATGGGGCACAATGTAGATTCACGAAACGCGAAGTCATGAACTGTCCAAGAGTTGGGCCCATGATCACAGCCTGTGGTTATATGGGAAGCAGGGCCATAAAGAAGGGTAAGCGCCTGTTGAGAAGTGGGTGGATGAGGTTATCGAGTAATTATCCTGGCCGTTAAATTCAAATCAAATCTGACCATCATTATGGATGGGATATTTCGAATATTTGAGCATCGGTTTATTTGGAATCAGGTGGAGCGAAGACTCCCAAAATGAGAAATCCTGAAATTTTACATAGGAGACCCAGGTCATGGCCCGAGGACACATGGAGTGATGGAGAGAAGCTGTGGAAAGGCCGAAAGAATTCATATTGTTCACGGAGTAAGATCTGTGTGGTATCGAGGCGTCGGGGTTGACTTGAAGGAGTCATGAACGTCTCCTAGAGGATTCATGGTTGTCAGGTATCATCCTGATCCTTATTAAAGTAGTTAATGGAAATGGGGGAGGTGGTTGAAACCTTATCTCACCCCATAAATGGAAAGCATGGAAAAGATATCCATGGAGGCAGAATGTCTGCCCAAAGTTCCCCAATCAATGGATGCTCCTACAAATCCCATACTGATCCGAGCTTTCATTCGACAAAAGAATGAAAGTGCATCCTGACAGAAAAGGATACATACACAAGGCTTTGATTGCTATAGCCAGGTCACAATCCTAGTGGTGGAAAGTTTTTCTGAGTATAAATACATGGTTTTGATATTTTGTTAAGTTCAATGGTTGAGCGAAGCTCCCGTATTGTAATGTTTTAATGAATCTCTGGTTCTTTGGTTATGTAACTTGATATGGGATTTCTTGTTTAATGAAAGAAGGCTTCTATTTCCATCTTATCTGCATATGATACTGAATGTTCATGATCGAAGGATTCACATGGATTGTGGTGACCATGTTGTAATGGATGTTTGATTGTAGTACAATTATAGCATTTTCAGTTTCCTGAAACTTCGAATTCAAGAGGATCTTGTTTTCATAGTTTTCGTCCTTAGGCTGTTGGAAGATGTCACACACCCACTACGACATCCTAGATTTTTCATCTTTTTCTTCGAGGGACAGAATCCACGAATTTCTATGGGGCCTAGCATAGACCATCCCTTCCCTTATCCTCCTCCAAGCGACCACAACCTAGCCTTAGCACAAGTGCCTTTCGCAACTCATGAGTTGGGAGTCAAGTCACTCGACTCCTCTTTCTCCAAATTTCGATACCTGAGATGTGATACGGGTATGGCTCCCTCCTCACTAGCGCCTGCTACATGTAACCGTAGGCTAGGCTAAACACTAGCAACACTCGCAACTCGCGAATTTTCTAGTTGGAGTGTTGATCTCTCATGCTCCTCCTTTGTGAATCCCCGAGATGCGAGAGGTCAATGTTACGTGGACTCTGCCATGCGACGCGTACACGCCACTTGTCTCCTCCACTATACTCTACTTACGAGCTGTGTCATTGATTCCCGTCACACGAGACCTCGACTCTCAGCATTTCGTGACCTTAGTGATCAAGGGGAAACTTCTTCATCCTACGAAACCCCGAGCCACGATAAGTCAACAATGGGTTGAATCTTTCCCAAGTGGCATGTGTCCAGGACCTATCACCCACTCCCACCTTTCTCTGGGTGCTTGTTGTTGCTCCACCTGTCAACCATGTGGTCCCCACCTAATGGGTGTGCCACATGTTCGCACGAGCCCTCGATGATCGACACTTCGCAACTTCTACAGTCGAAAGGAGATTCTTTCAACCTTCAAACCCTCGATACACGATACCACGCGGAGGTTTTGATCCAACGGTTCTCCCATGGCTTGGATCCAACGACCATGATCACATCACAATTTCATGAATCATGAGTTCGTGCAGTCCTACCCTTGACCACTCCAAGTCACGAGTCAGGGAAATGCTACCCGACTTCCACGCGTCCTGTGCCAATGGATGGTTCTGAATACTTTGAGACTTTTAGGACGTTGTCAAGTCCACTCTCCTGCCTATGTAAAGGTTAATATTGATGGTCAATAGAGATCCGATAGATCCTTGGATCTACGGTCCTAGATCCCATCGCTACTTGCGAAGGCTGAGAGGGTCGAGGTGTTAACGCCTGTGCTCCTCCTCTAGACCCATCGGTCTTGACAGATCTGGGGTATTTCTGAAAGGATTCCGACCATTAGTCTACCAAGGATGGGGTATTCTCTTTCGATAATTGGACTCACTATCCTTTCTGAGCTTGAATCACGAAATTCAACCTCTCAGAGCTTTAAACTCCCATGACTCTGAGACCTTAGAGAGCTACTCTCTCTTGCATAAGGTTTCGAGACCCGGATCGCATGAACCTTCAGAAAGTTCTTGGGAAATTGTCCCTGATCTTAGTTGAGTATCTGGGTAAAGGTTCAGTATGGTTCCAAGGTTTATGGGGTAATTCATGGCGAAGAGTACTCTCGAGGAGCCTTCCTAGAATATTACGAGAATCAATCAAGCAAGACGATTCTCGGTGGAGCGATCTCATGCCCCAGACTTAGTCATTTGTACAGAAACCAACTATGTCATGTAAGTATACACATGCATCCATTATTTCCAGTCTAAAACACTAGGAAATCATTCCACACAAAAATCATTATGGGCATATAAACATGAGCATGTATTCATGATATTCAATTCAAAATAAAAGGCATAAAACACTTATCAGATCCACTAGGCGTGTTGCAACTGCTGGGAGGGAATAGCACCAGAATTTGGTGCGACTACTGAGAGGGGTGTTTTTTTTCCACCCAACCGTAGGCTTATTGACTCCAAATGGATTTACCACTATCCACCCACAAGCTAAGACCACGATGCTTTGAGATTAGATCTCTTACTTCCGGCTCATCGATAGCACATATAAGGTCCATCGATCAAACATTCATCTTTGAGTTTGCCATAGTTCTTAGCCACTATAGTTATTTTCTGTTGGGAAGCGGGGTGTTACAATTCCCTCCCCTTAAAGGAACATCATCATGCGATGTTCTATCTATCAATATGGCGATGTATGTATAGAAGTAAACAAAATTGGATATGCATGTTTCCATGGCATCTTCCATTTCCCATTAGCCTCATCTAGGCCAAAATGTTTCCCTTTGCGCACCTTGACACGTGCAATGGTTAGGTTCTGGTGGTTTTCCTTTGTCTGGAGGCTATTGAGGGTTAAGGAAGGTATTCTCCCTCTAGTTCCTTAGATCATAGACCGATCAATTATATGATTTAGAATCATGTACATATTTCTTCAATATTATTGAAACATGGAAAACATTATGTGCTTTTACTATGGGAGGGAGGGCTAGCCTATAGGCTACAAGTCCCACTATCTAGAACTTCAAAGGGGTCCACAATGCGAGGTGCCAACTTGGCACAACTCCATCCTCATGGAGACTCTTGCATGCTTAACTCACAAGATATATGTGGTCTCATGTATTGAATTTTCTTGGAGTTCTCTTTTGGTTAGTATAACTTTTTTTATGCGATTTACGTGACCTTTAGATTTTGTTTTATCACGAATCACTTGTTGTTCCATTTCTTTCAACCTATTGGGTCCAATAGTGAATTCTATTCTGAGATTACTCAAGCTGGAGTGTTGCGACCTACCGTAGGGACTTGAAGGGCTCATCTTCAAAGTTCTTGGTAGCCATTATTTGTAGGTGGAATTCCACCAATGTGAGGGTAGTCTTACCACTTTTGGGTTGATGCATTACATGCATCATAGCAAGTCTTCTAGTATTTGGTTCACTACATATGAATACGTCCATCGGTTTGAGGGATGATAGGCGTACTATGATAATTTAGTCTCAAACCAACCATCAAGGATTTCCAAAGTTGGAAGTAAATTTCATGTCTGCAATGGACCCGATCTCTTTAGGCATACCATGTAGTCAGAATATCTCCCTCATGAATATGTTGGCGATTTCTATTTCCTTACAAGTCGACTTTATGGGGATAAAATGAGAGGAATTTCTCAATTTATCCACCACCACCATGATAGCGTCATTCTATTTGGTTGAGGTTGGTAATCCGGTGATGAAATCCATGGAGATGGTTCCCATTTCCATTCAGGGATTGGTAGAGGTTGCTATAATAATCATGTTGAGTGTCGGTGTTACGCTTTAACTTTGTTGGCATTCTATGCATTTGGCTAAGTACTCAACTATATCTTTCTTGATCTAGGCCAATGGGAATTGTTTTCACGGTGGTTGTGATCATCTTCGGTATCCTGGATGACCATTATATGGTATTTTATGTAGGCCATCCATTATGAACCTCTTCAATTCATGTAATGGAATATACAATCTATTTTTGTAAGTTAGCAGGCCTCCATCTATCATCCGGTAGCCTTCATACTTTATCCACAATGGGTTCTTGCTCAATTATGAGGTCGCGGTTTGGAAGAATGTGTCAGTTTCTTATGAATTCCTGACTCTTTCATTGACATCCATCTCGCAGGTGCTCACCACTACTAGATGAATAGTTTTCATGCGCCATAGGGGCATCGGCCACCTTATTTCCCTTTCCCTTAATATGTTTGATTTCAAAATCAAACTCACTAGAAGGGCCATCCACCTAGCTTGTTTGGGTGAGCTTTGGTTGGTCAACCGGATATCGCAATCCACATTGGTATGTCATAAGTACAAATTTCCTTCCAGCGGAGGGTAATGCCTCCCACATTTTTAAAGTATTCACTATGGTGGTCGTTTCTAGATCATGGGTCACATAGTTGACTTTGTGCTCATTCAATTTTGGGATTCAAGCGGTCTACGCTTCCTTGTTTCCTGGGACTCCCCAGGCCTTCCTTGTAGGCATCATTGCACATGAGGAAGTCATTTTAGGGATCAACGATCTTCAGCAAGGGTGCATGGGTGAGAGGTGTTTTGAGTTGAAATCTTTCTTCACATTCTTGTGTCCACGTGAATTTAGCTCCTTTCTTAAGATGGTCAGACAGCCAATCTTGGAGAATCCTTTTTATAAATATCCTATAGTATCACGCTTTAAACCTATATAAAGGATCTGATATCTGAAGCGTCCTTTGGGGTAGGCCATTCCATGATAGACAAGATCTTGTCAGGGTCTACTACCAACCCTTCCTTAGATATGACATGGACCCCAAGTAATGTATTTATACGGAAAAGTCACACTTACTAGAATTTGGCATAGGCGATGTTCTCTTAGCATGAGCACAAGTCTAATATGTTCCTCATGTTCCTCTCTATTCTTGGAGTAAATTAATATATAGACAATAAAAGCCGATTATGAATTTGTCTAGGAATTTGTTTGATTTTGTGTTCATCAAGCACATAAAAGTGGTAGGGGCATTGGATCAAATGGTGCTACCACAAACTCACTCGATGACCATATCGTCCTGAGGGGAGTTTTGTGGATGTCTTCACCTTGATTCGGACTTGATGGTATCGGATCTCGAGTTAGTCTTTGAGAAGATGGAAGCACCTCCCAATTGATTGAACCATCCAATCTACAGAATTAAGG
This sequence comes from Picea sitchensis, assembly GCA_010110895.2. Classification (NCBI taxonomy): domain Eukaryota; kingdom Viridiplantae; phylum Streptophyta; class Pinopsida; order Pinales; family Pinaceae; genus Picea; species Picea sitchensis. The sequence goes on along the minus strand of SNQJ01S0121827.1, from coordinate 7,607 downwards.
GTACTGTTCTTATGGTTACCTTATTGGAGTTGTCTATAATCTATGCGGTCGGAGGGTACCATCTTTCTTCTTCACAAAAGGTTGGTGCTCCCCATGGGGAAATGTTTAGACCGGGTAAAAGCCTTTTTCCATCATTTCTTTTGGTTGTAATTTAAGCTCAACTAGCTTGGTGTGCTCATCCTATGGGGTGTCCTAGACATTGGCACTGCTCCTGGTACAATTTATATTGAAAATTCAATATCTCTCCTTAGAGGTAAACCTGGTATCTCCTTAGGAAACACATCTCTATATTCTCTTGGTGTGGGGTGGTCTTGAGAACTGGTTTGTCGTCTTGTTGATTCCAACTTTTGTATGCATATAGTGGACATCCTTTTCTACAATACTTTCTCATTTGAAGGGATGATATTAGTCTCACCGAGACAGGTTTTTTTGGATCCCTTGAAGGGTTATCCTTCTTCCTTCTTCACTTACATTCTAAGGTTTATGGTAACAATCTAGTCTAGCTTTATATGTGGCTATCGGTCCCTTACCAATCAGCGGGTCATATGATCCTAGGGTAGTATGTTAAGGGTTGCTTGGGTGGGGAATTCACCCATAGTGAATTGGCAGATGGTATGACCCTCGCTACCTTTCTTTTGGTGCCGGTGGATAACTATACCAACCATGGCTTCGATGTGTTTATGTGGTTGTAAGTTACACTTATCAATAGCCTTAGGATCTATATAACTCAAAATTGAACCTGGTTCAAATTTGAACCAGGGTCAATGGGAATAGACACTAGATGGTTGGTGATCATACCTTCCATCTCCACCAACTTCGAAGCTTAATTGGTCAACTTGTTTCGCTATCAATTTTGCATAAATTTTGACATACTCACAGCCACGTCATTGATGGTAGCTTCTTGAACATTGTAAATTCTCCCATTGTTTTGTTGTCTGTGCGAACAATCCTTTTGTAGATGTTCTTCTCCACAACTAACATTTCAGGGTTCTCTCTTTGGGTTATCAATCTTTCATGGGGTAGATCCAAAAGGTCTATTTTTGCTGCAGGAAATTACGTTGTGTACACTTCGGGTTGGGAAGGTCATCCTTGAGTTCTTTTATAGTTTTTAAATCTTGGGGATTTAAACCCCTTTTACTGGAATCCCGAACTATTCTTCTTCTTCCGGCCTTCATGGCGTTCTGTCCATTGCCCAAGTTGTTCATAACAAACATGCCCTTCGGATAGTGTCTTCTAGGGTCTTTGGCTTCGTCAAACTCAATCTTGTTCCTATAGGTCCTTAGGAGTCGATGAATCATTGGACCTTTGCCTTTTCCTCTTTTATATATAGAGTGCGTACCTTAGCAAATCGATGAATTTGCTGACATATTCCTCTAAGTGAGTTTCCCCAGTTTGATTTCTTAGAATTCTTTAATCTTTTAAATTGAGAAATATTTTCTGACAGTCTTTACAAGTATTTCTCAAACTAACTACGAAGATAGGTCTTCTTTGTGAATCCTTTTACATTCTTAAGCTCTTCCCACCAAATGGAATCTTTTCATTTTGGTTGAAAGATGGATACCGGGCCTTCAATTTTCACGAAGTCATGGACACAAAATGCTTCTTTGAATTGCTTGATTTCGGGGCCTCCGCTTCTTCCCCTTTCTTTATTTCTCCATTGAAAGAAGGTGGTTTGGCCTTCTTGAATTCTTGAGATTATGACTTTTGGAATCTTTCACTTCTTTCATTTTCTTGAGAATAAGAGGCAGTTTTTCTACTAGAAGATCCCTTGATCATGGAGTTTTCCTTTCGGAGAATCGTCTATGGCTGTCCCTTCTCTACGAGATTGGACCTTTCTCGAGGTGCTCTTCCCGGTGTGGCCACTTAAAATACCGTTTCGTATCTCGGGTGGACTTCAACTTTTCTTTTATTAAGATACTTCCGTGGTGGTGTCGGGGTCCATCTTGCTGCAATTGTCTTTGTATGTGGATAAACTCTGCGGCAAGGCGCATTAATTCCATTTTCTTCTCTTTCTCTTTTATCCACCTCTCATTGTCATAGACCTTACATTTCACGTGGTTGATATGAGGCTCCCTCATGATCTTATCTAGATCACGGAGGGTCTCTACTGCTACTTTTCGTCAGGACTCTTTGTCTACGATTGTGGGAATATCCCCCGCCGTGGTGCATCACCATTCTATCGTCTGCAGTTTCCCATGGTTGATCATCCACTTGTGTGTAAGAAAAAAACTTGTTGTTAGTCAATATTTATATTCATTCATAACCAGTAGCATAATTCATATTTTTTCAAATGCATACACACAATAGGGAATTTTCATTCTTAACTACGACTTTTTGATAAAGGGGTTAAGATAGAGGGTTACTCCTTTTAAAGAGTACTTCAAATGGAGGCGGATCTTTTTCTTGAGGGACATAATCCTCGAATTTCTATGAGGCCTAGCACATACCATCCCTTTCCTTATCCTCCAAGTGACCCTGGCACAGCCTTAAGCATAAGAACCTTTCACAAATCATGGAGTTGGGAGTCAGGATATCATTCTCTTTCTCCAAATGTTGATACCTGAGATGCGATACGGTTATGGCTCCTTCCTCACTAGCGGCTGCTACATGTAACCATAGGCTAGGCTAAACACTAGCATCACTCGTAACTCGCAACTTCACTAGTTGGAGTGTTGAGCCCTCGATGCTCCTCGCTGCGAATCGAGGCGTGAGAGGTCAGCGTTCGTGGACTCCCAGTGGTCTGCCAGCACCACTTGTCTCCTCCACTATACTCTTCTTATGATTTGTGTCGTTGTCACCCATCGCACGAGACCTCGGCTCTCAGCGTTTCGCGGTATGGCGATCAAGGGAAACTTCTTCATCTGCGAAACCCGGAGCCATGATAAGTCAACAATGGGTTGACTCTTTCCTGGGAGACATGTATTACCAAGCGTCACCAGCTCCCACCTTTCTCTGGGTGCTTGTTATTATGCTACCTATCAACCACATGGTCCCCACTAAAGGGATGTTCCATGTGTTCACATGAGCCCTCAGCACTCGACACTTCACAACTTCACAGTAAAAAAAAAATTCTTTCAACCCCAAAACCCCTGATACATGATACCACGCGGAGGTTCTGATCCAATGGTTCTCCCATGACTTGGATCCAATGACCATGATCATCACGATTTCGCGAATTGTGAGTTCATGCAGCCCCACCCTTGACCACTCCAATTCGCAAGTCAGCGAAATGCTGCCCGTTAATACATCGTCCTGTGCTGATGGGTGGTTCTGAATTACTTTGGGACTTTTAGGATGTTGTCGAGTCCACTCTCACGCCTATGAAAGGTTAATGTCGATGGTCCAATAGACTCGGCCAGAGATCCTTGGATCTACAATACAGATCCCATCGCTACTTGCGAAAGGTTGAGAGGGTCGAGTGTTGCTTTATGCTCCTCCTCCTAGGCGCGTCCGGATCTTGACGAATCGGGAATTATTTTGAAGGATTCCAACGTTAGGTCTACCAATGATGGGGTATTCTCTTTTGATAACTGGACTTCGCTATCCTTTATGATCTTGAATCACAAAATTCAACCTCTCCAAACTTCAAACTCCCATGACTCGAGACCTTAGAAGATACTCTTTCTTGCATAAAGGTTTCCAGACCCGGATTGCAAGAACCTTGGATGGTTCCATGGAAATTGTCATGATCTTAGTCGGTATTTTGGGTAAAGGTTGAATGCGGTTCCAAAGGTTTATGGGGGTAATTCTTAGGAAGAGTGATACTCTTGAGGTGCTTCTAGAATATTCTGAGAATCAAGCAAATAAGGCGATTCTTGGTGGAGTGAACTTATGTCCCAGACTTAATCATTTGTATAGAAACCAACTATGGCATGTAAGTATACACATGCATCCATTATTTCAGTCTAAAACGGACAATCATTCCACACATAAATCAGTATGGGCATATAAACATGAGCATGTATTCATGATATTCAATTCAAAATACAAGGTAAACACTTATCGAGATCCACGGTGTGATGCAGCTGGCGGAGGGTGCTCTTCCACCCAACCGTGGGCTCGATTGACTCAAATGGATTTACCACTCATCACACCCGAGCTAGACCATGATTCTTTGCGAGATTTAGTCTCCTACTTCCAAATCAACATAAGTCAAGGACGAAGATTACTCTCCCTTCTCTATGTTGAACTCCACAATGTTTCCATGGTTTCTCCGGTTCTCTTGATCCCTCACTCATTACACACTCTCTCTCTCTTCCTACAGTTCTCTTTTCCCTTTTTCTCCAAGATTGCATGGTGTGAATTTCCCTGTCTGTGGTCAGGTTTGAGAGATTTACGGATGGGAGGTTCACCCCATCCCTCATTAACTCTTGAGCCTCCCACCTACCAATCTAACAAAGAAATCCATTCTAGGGTCGGAGAGTTTTCTTGGTCTTTAAGCAAGTAAAAAACCAGTACGATACTGGCTCAGTGGAAGTTAGCAGACCATTTGAGGGTCCTTCCACCACCTCTCATTCTCCATCGTGGTATATTTTAGCATCCCTCCATCAATTATGGAAACACATATTCATAATATTGTTTACATTCATCAACCTTTTTATATAAGGTCAGTCAAATAAAACATTCACATCTTTGGTTGCCATGGTTCTTGGCCACTATGGTTATTTTTACAGACTGGAGGAAACAAGGTGTTATAGGGCGATGTCGAGGAGAATGCTTTACATCTTCTCCTTGATTTCTTCCTCCCACCTCTGCTTTACTACAACTTACTAGCTGAATTTGATCAAGACCTCATTTTGCTTGTGCATCTTTGTCGGTTGCGGTTAAAATGATATTCTCTCGAGTCTAACCCATTTGACCTCTTTAAATACATTAGTGACATATAAACTAATGGGTGTCAGTCTTACTCCTGCAATCACGAGGTGAGATTTTTGAATGCTAACATTTCTAACACTTGGATTATTAGGATAAATAAGATTTTTCTTGGGATTGAGCAGCAGAAACCCTCACAGGTTTTTGAAGGTTATCCAATTTCAGAACTTACGATTTTAGCGTACTGGCGACTCAACTGTTATGACTCCGCAGTTTCAAGCGTGGCTTCCAAAGAGTGAACACATGAGGTCTACTCCACAAGTGCCTTGGTGACACACGAAGTTGATCGGAGAAAATTATCAGAAGACAAAAGTCCCTTCAAGAGGGTACTTATACTGTTGAACCAGGTGATTCTAGGAACTTTAATTATTCTCCTATAGCAACTCCAATAATTATTTCTCATTTTCCTATTACACCATCACATTTGGATTTTCTAGAAGTTTAAATTTTGGAGTTTTCTTGATAATTATCCCTCTCCCAGTTTCACCACTCCTCCTCCTATTAAAGTTGTTTCTTTTATAGATAGGGAAACCTTTGTTCCCTAGAGCCTTGAGGCCTTTTCTCCATATCCTTAGTTGTTTCCCTTTTTTCCCATAAGAACACCTCTTTAAATCCATTAATGAAGTGACTTCTCCGTGATAGATGCGGGCTTACCTGGCAATCGAGAGGTGAATTACGAAGCTAAAATTTCTAACTTACTTGGATTTAATGGGGGGCCAATTGAATATTTACACCACAGGATTGAGCGGAAGAAGTTGTTACACATTATTTTCGTCACCCTCATGATTGTTAATGATGTAAAACTATTGTTACACATTATTTTCGTCACCCTCATGATTGTTAATGATGTAAAACTATCTGTTTCCTTCAAAGAAGTCAATGGCCTAAATTCCTGAAGAAAGAAGGGAGAAGAAATTTCTTTGAGAGAAGAAGTTGTGTTTTCCTCTGTAAAAACCCTATTTTGGAGGATTTCCGTGGGCTACACCATAGCTGGGGTGCGAAAATGCCTGATTTTCGCAGGCTACACTTTATTTAGGGCATGGAATTTCCGCAGGCTGAGCTATAGCCAGGTCGTGATGACCTTCGTACGTGGGAAAAATGAGCATTTTCTCGATGCTTCTAGAAGGAGAAGATTATATGTTGAGGTGGCCTCCGAATGGTTTGGATCTTACTCACTTTCATGATTTAGTGGGATCATCCTAACCTCCTCAACTTATCCTCTTCAACTTATAAAAGGAGAGGAGCTCTCATGGAGAAAGTTAGTTGGATTTGGCTTGTAATTATTAGCTTGGTTAGAGTGGCTTTGAGATTTTCTTTTGTCAAGAAAGATGTCAAATCTATAGTCTCAGAATTCTTGGATCAAAATTGTGTGGGAAGCAAGGAATCATTGGAAGGAACCTTATGACATCAAAGCATCCAGTTGTAATATTTATTCCTATTATTAATATGATACAGTGGCATGCTTCTTTCCCATAGAATTATCTTTATTTTATTGGATAATTCCTTGATCATATGCATAGGTTGTCATTGAATATATTCTCTCTACTTTCACTTTGGTTGGTTTGTGTCTCATTGTAGAATCAATATCACAAGAGCACCAGAGCAAAGCAGGGACAACAAAGAAATAAGGAAGTGACACTTAAAGGTATGTATCTCATCTTTTGTTCGATAGTAGATTCAATGATTGTAACTTAGGGAAAGAGCCATGTTCTGTCTTGTTTTTTTCTAGATCTAGGTGGATCTAAGGGGATTAGTCTATGTCCGCATTCACCGATTTCCCCGATAAAAAAATTGGCGACTCCACTGGGGAAGAATTATTTTCCTAGTTTTCCTTGCTTTCTTTCTTTGATTTCCTGGTTTATGTTTTTTGAGTCATTGGGACATCGAGCTTGACTCTCTGACTGTTAAACTTCACTAGAAAACCTTCATACTTTTTAATTTTATCCATTTTTGTTTGATGTCTGCACCCTACTTTGAGGGACAATGCGACGCCATAGGATTTCCGCACCCTACCTGTTTAGACCAGTGCGTAAACTCCGCAGCCTACCCATATCTGTCCTACGTAAATCAGTGATTTCCGCACTATGTTAGTCTACAACCTACAAATATTTTTTATTTTTTTATTTTTGATAGTTTCTTCCTTACCCAGACCTTGGATTTGGTTTTGGGGTGAATTTTTGGGTTTGATTTTGATCTGTTTACAGTCTACTTGATAGCTTTGAAACTACTTTTACCCATCTTTGCTTTGTTTTTTTTTGAAATATTTGGTCTCTTGATTTGAGTGTCTTTCAGTTACAAAGCATCATTTTTCTTTAGAATTGTTTAGTGAAAGAATACTTCTTTTTCTAAATAAATCATGTTAAAAGAGAAACTTAGTTTGAGTTGTTTTTGTTTTGAAGTGATTTGCTATTTGTTTTAGTGTCTCTTTGAAACAAAAAATTGTAATTTCTTTCCTTATATTAGATTGAAGGCTTCCTTGCATTTGAAGTAGTGAAATTGCATTATTCTTTACTTTTTTTGTCTTAAATTATAAAAAAAATTCACCCTCATGGCCAGGGGGAACCATGAATCGTGTATTGGTGTACAGTCTCTTTTTCTCATTTCTTGAGAATCTTGATATTGATGAGTTTAATATATTTTGGGACATTGTGCATATGGGAATGATAAAGGTTTTCTCCTTCTCGTAGAATAGCTTTCATCAAAATGAAAAGATTGCATCTTCATCTCTTTGCATT
>SNQJ01S0121826.1:36614-57309 GCA_010110895.2 Picea sitchensis | reverse complement strand
GAACCAATAAAACATCACTCGACTCAAGAACATCACCTAAAGGCATTGGAAGGAAATGGAGCCAACTCCTCTCATAGGATAAGTAGCATTATCACTAAGCTCCACACTCATGCCTCCCTCTTACTCTTGAAACCTATTGAATAATGACTTGTCATATGTCTCTAATCCAACATTAGACACAATGTTAGAAGACAAGCAACATACCATAGCCATATCCATCTTGAAAAGTCAGCAATATGAAGAAGATAAAACCCTTTCTAGGGTCCTAGTGCTTTTTCCAAGCAACTTAGGGTTTCACACTCAACAACCTCAACAAGGTCAAGCACCTCTCCCAGGTACACCACAGCTGAAATACCAACTCCCTCTTTCAGCTAGAGTGATCTCAACTAGAAAAGCTTTGATACCATGTAGAAATTTCCGAGACTCAAGCTTTAATGCAACCTTAGAAATTTCACCTTTTTCTTAGAGGTTTCCTGGTTTTTAACCATATGAATTTGCAGCCTTAGGGATGATATAAATACCCTTTTACAGCAGCAAACAGCAGACAATATTTCACTTCTTTTCAACCCCAATAAACAAGGCAATCCAAGAGAAAAGATATCAAATGTGTGCCAACAAGTTTCAGCCCTCTAGGGCAATCTTATCAAGTGTAAACCGAATCTGAAGTTCACTTTATAACAGCAGTAATTAGAGCAGTAAATCTGCCCTATCTTCTTCAAGATTAATGTTAAATCCCTTAACAATTTAAGCCTTAACTTATGTCAAATCAACAAGACATAAAGTACTGGAAATGACCATATGATGTATACAATGTTGAAATTCTGAGGTCCTATGAGGCTGCCATCTAAGGTCTGTCCTTGACCTTAGGATGGCTCTAAGTTTCAACTGTTTGCTGTCCTCTTTCTGCTGTTTTAGGACAGCAAGCTGTCATGTACTTGCTGCTCAATATTTTGAAATACCAACTCCCTCTTACAACTAGAGTGATTTCAGCCACAAAAGCTTTGATACCATGTAGAAATTTCCGAGACTCAAGCTTTAATGCAACCTTAGAAATTTCACCTTTTTCTTAGAGGTTTCCTGGTTTTTAACCATATGAATTTGAAAAGCCCGGATGATATAACATTCCTTTATATAGCAGCAAACAGCAGACAATATTTCACTCTTTCAACTTAAATAAACAAGGTAATCCAAGAGAAAAGATATCAAATGTGTGCTAACAAGTTTGTGCCTCTAGGGCAATCTTATCAAGTGTAAACCGAATCTGAAGTTCACTTTATAATAGCAGTAATTAGAGCACAATCTGCCCTATCTTCTTCAAGATTGATGTTAAATCACTTAATTAATTTGCTCCTTTAACTCTATGTCAAATCAATAAGACATAAAAGTACTGGAAATGACCATATGATGTATACAATGATAGCTGTAAATAAAATCTGCAATAAGACAGTTTTGAGCCGGAAAATTATATATATATGTATAAAGATGAAGCACATGTACATTATCATAGTTCATCCCACAAGAATTCCATCCTTTAGCTCTCCAAAACCCTAGTTATGGAAAACCAAGAAAACCCTAGCTCCAACAATTGTTCTCCACAAGCTAGCATCAACAATAGCAAGCCTCCTGGCAAGACAACTCGTGACTTCCAATTCCCTCAACAAGTACAACCCTAAGGTTTAATCTCAAAAACCCTAACTCCAATGTCTCCAAGGGATGAAACCTAACCCTAGTATTCAAGATGCCCCAAGAAGCTCAAGAAACCCTAGCACCTCCCAAACAAGAGATGTAAAGTAAAAAGAAATACAAAGAGAGAGAGAGAGAGAGAGAGAGAGTAGTGTGCTCCTCTCCTTACATCTTAAGGTAATGGAGCGATGAAGTGATTACGAAAGGCCTCTCTTCTTCCTCTATATATGAGTGTATGGATGCCAAGATATACATGGGCCTAACCTTTACAAGCAATCCCTGTTAAAACCACGCAGGCAATACTACGTGAAGTGCTACATTCCAAGGGTACATGTAATGTCCCTAATTTGAAACCCCATCTAGAAGCCAGCGCATTTAGGTCGGTGACCCATTCTTTGGTCTTTGCACTGAAAGCAAGGCACTCCATGTAATGATCCATATCGTGTGAGTCACAGCAACAAGCGAATGTAATGATTACATATATTGGTGATTTGATCGAAGTTTGATATCGCTGCGTACCAGTGGAATGCGAGGCTGGTTATCAAGGAAAAGGTGCGGGTCTGATAGTGTTGTTTATATTCGAGCTAGTGCGCAGGATTGGCGATCAAGAGAGGGTGGCATATTCCATTAATGCTGTAACGCACAAGCGCCGGAATGATGTGGATGTGTATATATATATATATGTATGTATGGATTGTGAGGCCGAGAGCCCAGTGACTATTGGCCTGTGTTTCCGGACGAATAGTCATTTATTCTGTGGTATGTGGACCATGACTCCACATTAATTATATTACATTGCATGCCGCGATCGACTTAGACTAAAAGAGGGGTTGACTGCACTCCGTAGCGGTGGAATATTTTACAATATTCTAAAAGTGTAATTCCATTTAATATATTATTTATCCTTTAAGTTCCGGAGGATGTAATGTCACCAAGTGGCTAAAGTAAATTTTGAATATGACAAGTGTTTATGATGAAGGCATGCACATATATGGTTTGCCTTGAGCGTGAATTTGAAGGAGGTGACTATCTGGGAAAACTTGAGGACGAAATTTCCTTTGGTGAAGGAAATAGGTATTTTGTCAGAACTATTGTCATTTTACTAATCCATGCTTGGGAAAATGCAAGGATTGAAGAAATGGGTTGTTAGGGCACGAAGTTGTCTGTTAAGAACAAGCTCCATGATAATCTCTCCGTGAGAGATTGACTGGAATTGTTCCTGCATTGGGAATCTGCTAGAAAGGTTTCGAGACTTCCCGATCCGGGCTTGTTACCAATGCCTGAAGGGATGGGGCACCAAGGACCTGAGAAGGCATAATTCTAGGGTGGGACAGGTATCTAGAATGAGGGATCAGAGGCTAGCAACAAATACACCTTGGACTACACCTACTGCTTGTTAGACTCATAGATTTGGCACTAGGAATCCTTTTCCTCCTGAGTGGAGTTCTGTTTCAAACAGGTGACCCTGCTATCGAAAAGATTATGAGAAACAACGCCATGGTCGGAGGAACGTCTGAGTCATGCATTCTAGCTATGATTCTTTCATAAAAGATATGTTTGTCCTGCTTACTACGGCTTATTCATTTTGTATCTCATATGCATATAAGTGTTGATTAGTGTTTCATATGCATATTGGTTGTTATTCACTTAATATTGTCTATTTTGTAAGTGAGATGTGAGTATTTAGCATAGTATCGGTATATGCTGAGTATGTTAGTTCGATAAGTAACTCTGCTAAGATAGTCCTCGGCAAATGGTCAAGATCTCCTAAGGAGGCTAGAGGTATCATGCCATGGGAAAGTGGTCCCAGCAAGTGGACCTGGGTTTCGCCGTGGTAAGGCTAGCGAGTCTCAGCAGACACAGTGTAAGACCAAGTGGAATCTCAACACACCATGTGTTGTGTATTCTGATACCTCAGAGAGTTATGCACGCAATAGTCTCCGTGATGTTGAAGTGGTCTTACGTCCAGACGCTGGTGTGCTCAAAGGTGCATGAGTGTACAATTATATTTTGCCATTTTTTGTTAGTTTTATTCTTCATATAAGATATAAGAGATATTCGATATATTATTACAATAATGAGTGTTCCATATATAGGGAACATAAGGTGACCATCCATGAACGGATGCGTCCCTTGAATAATCAATAACTATTTATTATTATCATTTACTTATAAATACTATATTTAATAATCAATAATAATTGTATTATTAATTATTATCTTTAGAGAATGTCTTCCCGATGTTGTCTAAACATCAACACTCTCTCTCAACGAGGGAGACATTATGCAACATGCCACTCTTGTCTTTGAAGTATACAAACTTCACCCTAGACTCATGACATTTGTCTGTCAGTCTTGGGAGACATCTCTCTCCCACCTGAACCGAGGAGAAACTCCTTCTGCGGCTCTCCCTTTGAGCCAATTAACTCTCTCTAAGATTAGGCTCACTTTGGGTCCGCATGTAATATCATATAGCATCTTGAGTCTTTATCATTCCTTGTCAAATCGCCATGACTAGGACAAAGACTATACCAAGATATTTCACCGCCGGCACACACCTATGAGTGAATGTCGACTTGATGCTAACTGACATGTGGAAAGCACTTCAAGCACCTCGAGTCCATATTATTCCTTGTCATGATCAAGGAAGGACTACGTCTGGGCCCATTTATCACAAGTGCACCTTTGTGATAAATGTATCCTATCTCAATCATGTGGCCAATATAGGAGAGATTATGCGGATCATTGAAACATCAAACACTCCTCTTAAGCTAGGGAGGTATATTTCCATAGTAGTACACAACTACTGTATAGAGACCGCAGGTCTTTGCGATGATATAAAACCACCATAAGTAAAATATTTGTCACACATGGCGCTCCCATGTGGACTGCTAGAGGATACTCCCTCTACAAGAAACACTTGAATCAACTCCCCATAGTGAGACATCAAGGGTCAACTCCCTTGACATGTCCTCATGTTCTCACGAACATGGGATGATAGGCTATAAGCCAAAATGCACTTATTCCTTCTCAAATAAGTGTTCCACTTATCCTTCTGGACAAGTGTCATCATAGATAAACTCAACTCAATTCAAAGAGGAGAATGCGATCTAGAAAGTTTGTCACACATGGAATTCCATGTGGACTTCTAGAAGCTAAACCCTCTAGAAACAATAAAGATCGCTCCCGCGTGGCTGTTGTCAAGGTTCAAATCCTTTGACATGTCCTCATGTCTTCTCCATGGACATTGGGTTATCAGCCATGCACTTATTCCTTCCTGAATAAAGTGTTCACCATCATGTGGACTAAAGTGTCCTCCTGTGAATCAACTCAACTCAATTCCTTGGGAATGCGATTTGGAGAAATTTTGTGACACATGGAACTCCATGTGGACTTCTAGAGAATACGCCACTCTATAAACACTAGAGTCAACTCCCATAGTGTATGACATCAAAGGTCAACTCATGACATGTCCTCATGTGCTCTCCATGGGATGTTGGGTTATAATCCCAACCGCACTTATCCTTCAGGATAAGTGTCATCGCAGATCAATTCACTTCAGGTCACAGAAGAGTGCGATATGGAGAATGTCTCGGTAGGCTTATCAATACTCCTTCTCGTGAGGCATTCTCTGTCATAACAAGTTTTGTCACGAAATTACTTGAACTTTGTGTTGGTTTGGTAAAAACATCAACAAACTGCTCATCTGTAGGAGGGTATTGCACCAATACTTCCTTACTCTACACCATGTCTTGGATGAAATAGTAGCGATCTCAATGTGGTTCAATTTTTCATGAAACACTATATTATCAAAGATAATCACACAACTTTGTTAACCATAATGAATAATGGTGGAATCTGGCACATGTTAGAGATAAATGTGCAAGGAGCTTGTGAATCCACACATCTTCACGGATAGTCATACTTAATGCAATGTACTCTACTTCCATTGCTCTCCAAAATACAGAAGTTCGTTTCCTGCTACATCAAGAATCCATGGAAGATCCCAAAGTGAAGCAACACACGAAGGTGTTATTTATCCCACCTAAGCTCCCTACCCAATCGAGTCAATATATTCCTACCATATCATATCAATCTTGGAAGTATATCTCATACCATGTCGAGGCGGTAACGCCATGAAGTATCTCAGCACATGTTTCCTGTGAGTCCTAGTGTGTCTGTCTACGTTACGACATAAAGTCTGGCTAAGTGCAGTGCATAGAAATATTTGATGCGGGTGTTAACCATATGCATCAATTATCTAATCAGTTGTTTGTACATAGTTAGATCAATTTTGTCAAAATCGAAAGACACACTTAGTTTCTTTAAATTAGTCACCATTGAGCATAGCCACTGGCTTGAAGTTTAGTATCTCAAGCTTCTTCAATATCTCAACAATGTACTTCCCCTGACTTGGGAATCTCATTAGTTCTCGCCACAATGCTGCTCGAAGTAGTGTATCATACCAAGGTACTTCATCTCAGACTTAGAGGCCAACGCATACTTCCATTTAATAATAAATCTCTATGTACATGTGAGGAATAAATCATCGACGTATAGGACCAAAATGGGGCCTTGCCATTAGAGTTTTGTAGTATGGGTTGGGATCAACAAAACTTTTCTAAAGCCCAAACTCATTAAGTGTCCATCAATCCTCAAATATGAAGCTTGAGGTGGCTGTGAGTCCATCTGGAATTCTTCAACCTACACATGAGACTCTTCTCATGTATGTGGCTCATCACAGGCTACTCAATGTATATTTCTTCCCCAATATCTCCATTGAAAGGTTGTCTTCATCCATCTGATGTGTTCCAACCCATGGATGTTTTGAGGTAAATATTCATTGGACCAAGTGTATCGAGCAAAAGGAAAAATGTCTCCTCATAATCCTATTCCCATCCACACCTAAGAACCCTCTAGCAACAAAACTTGCTTTGTGCTTCTTGATGCTTTCGTCAATTGTATGTTTGATCTTACAGATCCACTTAGAAGTCACTCTTGACTTCCTTTAGAGATCTGAAACAATATACCATCATTTTTCATGATGGATTGATACTCCTCCATCATGGAATCTCTCCATTCTAGATGCCTCCTCATAACATGAAGGCTCAGGAATCAATGATGTGGCTCATGGTTGTGGAGATAGCATGGATATATTTGAGGTCTCTTGCTCTCCCGGAAGGTACCACGAGGAGCTACATGTCTTTCTTCCTCACGGCAAATTAAGTGAGTCCTGTAGGTCTCTGGCCTACTACAATATCTCTAAGAACATCAGGAGGGGAGAAGGGACCATCTCTTCTTGTTTCTCACTATCAATATCCATGTGAGATCCTCTAGATCTCTGAGAGCTACCTCCTCCTCAAAGGTAACATCTAATAGCTCACCTCAATCTATCTCTGAGTAAAGGATGTAGATCTGGTATACCTTCAAAGACTCATTGTACTCACAAATGTACTTATTTTGCATAGAGAATTATATCTTGGCCCTTTTCTCCTTGGGTATGAATGTATATTGAGACTTACCCAAATATCTTAAGTGTCCAACTTAGGACTTCCCTCTGGGTGAAGGCCTCCTCACGAGTCATGTTCCTCAAAGTATTATGAGTACTTCTATTATGAACATACACTACAATCATGAATACCTCTACCCATATAAACATGAGTAAATATTAGTATATTAAGTAATCTTGGACCATACTTTATATATTGAAGTTCCCTCATGAAACCAATGTCTCACAAGACATATCAAGTTTTCCTTGTGAAACCAATGTCTTGGTTTCTTCATATGACCATATGAGGCACATCAGTATGAAGTCCAAATTATCCCCTACTAGTCCACATAGGAAACTCCAGGGAGAATGTCTCATGATACTCCTAGGACAATTTTTCCAGATTGATTTCCACAACCTTATCGTAGATGACCCTCAGATTCCCTGCGGCCCACCTTCACAAGAGTTGTCAATCACAGCATGAGGATTATTCGTAGTCCAATCAGTCGTCCATAGTGGGCATTCCTTACCCCAAATTCTCTCCATGTTGTCGATTTACAAAGAAAACTACCATATAAATGTTTTAGGAAATTTATCTCACTTCCAAGCCACAAGTAGTGCCCACACCGACAACCAAATTATCGTGCCACTTCTGGAAAACTAGCTCATCCAAGATCTCTACGGGCTCGATTCCAACACTCATGACCATATTCATGGATATTATTACACATGAAACAATATCTACTATGACGGCCTTCATACGAGACATGGTTTATTTACCTTTGATGCAATGATGCTCACAGATCCAAAAACCAACAATGTGGTCCATGCATACCTCCACGCACTACATGGTTCCCACGTACTACACCTCCATGCTTAGTACCTTTTTTGGTTATCACGGAAACATGTATGGGGTGTTTTCCTTATGAATAGCCCTCCATTGGCAAAAGAAAAGGAAAAGAAATGGTTCAAAAAACCCCTTATCCTAAGTTTAGGGTACAAAATACATTGTGCTTGACCCAAGTAGATCTAGGCTGACTAGAATCGTGCCTAAATCTCATTCGAGAGGATTCAATTCCAAAACCTCCCCTGGACTCTCTACCTTTAACGCAAGCGGGGGGGCGTCCAATATAGGCGTTATCGAGCATGTGGATCTGCGCGGTTAGAATCTGCCTTGAGATCTGATTGAGATGGTCAGACCCCCCTCCATTGTTCTTCCTTTAATGGGTGGGGGGGTCCAATATGACATGCAAGTTTCAACGTCCGGGATTTAAGCACCTGATCAACAAAGCGAGGTTTCATTCCATAGCCCCCTTGTTATTCTTCCTTTAATGGAAGTCGATATGGGCAATTTCGTGTGGGTCCCCCCTAAAGCTCCTTATTGCTTCTTCCTCCGCTTACTGCCTTCGCCTCATAGTGACAAATGTCCCCTATTCTTCCTCTCCTATTCCCATGTCACATCTCCCTCTTCACTCCTACCTTTCACCACCGCACACATATCCTCCACTCTCCCAAGTGTCATGCCCCCATTACATTCCTTCATACCTCTTATCTCCTGACACATGTGCCCCTGTGCTCCATGCCAATGTGCTCCATGCCACTTCCACCAATGTCCTATTGTTCCATGCCCTCCTGCGATGCAGGGTGTCATAGCCTCATTCTCGCCACACAGTGCTTCCTTCATCTCCCTCATCTAGCCTCCACATTGTTGGCACCATCACCCTCATCCAATCCTTGTCCACGCTCGTAGGCTGTGTCCCCTCATAGCAATCCAAACTGAAGCAGCAATTGGCCATGGAAGACATCACATTTTCCAAGAAGCGAGTTGGTGGGCCTTACCTAAGACCAGAAAGGATTATTAGGTGTTTGGCCGATGATTGAGCGTCATCTCCTTCCATAAATGGAAGGATAGAAAGGGACAAAGCACAGAAGATGATTGTCAGTCTAACCTGACAAAGATTGCGTCTAACAGCAGAAGCATGAGGAGATCTAAGCATCGTCTGCATGGACAACTCAGTAGCTCACCTACGTGAATCATTGAACTCATGATATGATTGTTCCTTCAACGATGGAGCCGACTCCAAGTATTTAGAGGCACACGCCATTTTGTTGGTATTGTTGGTAGAGCTAAGATCCCTATTGTAAAGTTTTAATGAAGCATTGGTTCCCTTGGTTATGTGGATGTATGTGAAAATTCTTGTTTAATAATGATCTTCTTCCTATTTCACATACTACCATCTATCTTGAAGAGTTCATGATTATGCGATTCACATGAATTGTTGTAAGCGTGTTATGATAAATGCTTTATGGTAATGTTGTTTTGATTTCTTTAGTATTCTGGTAATTTGAATACAAGAATTTCTTTTAAATTCTTTCTTGTCTGATTCTGTGGAATCCATATTCCCATAGCATTCTTGTTCAACATTCTCACCAAATCTTCCATCTACTCATTTTAAATTCTGCTATACATTAAAGTTAGATCAAGACTTCATTTATTTCTTAACTTGAGTGGGATTGAGTTATAACTATATTGTTTTGAGTTTACTTCCTTTCGATCACCTTTCTATAAACAAATCGTGACATAAAACATTGATGGGTATCGGGCTTACCATTGATGCAATCCGGGGAGTGACCCATAGCATTCTTGTTCAACATTCTCACCAAATCTTCCATCTACTCATTTTAAATTCTACTTACTGACTAAAGTTAGATCAAGACTTCACATGTTCATTCTTAACTTGGTCCGGGATTCTGAGTTAAACAATATTGTTCTGAGTTTACCTCCATTTGATCACCTTTCTATAAACAAATCATGACATAAAACATTGATGGGTATCAGGCTTACTCCTGCTGCAATCCAGGAGTGACTCCTGGTGCTAACATTTCTGGCATCGTTGCCAGGGAACGAAGTTGAAGATTTTCCCCGGGATTGAATGACATTGAGCCTCTGATTCTGAAGGTGCATCAGGAATAAAATCCCTCCAACATTTCTTCTGTGCACCTGGTCACTCCAATGTGGAGAATCCACTGATGTGAACCCATAGGGGACCCCATTGTTTCATCTGTGGATTCTAGAGGAAGACATACAAGGTCTACTCCATATCTTCCTTTAGCGACACCTGAAGCTGACCCAGAGAAGATCATCAGAAAGGGAAAGGCCTTTGGAGGAGGTACTTCTACCGCTAAACCAGGTATTTATGATGATTTTCATTGTCCTATAGGAAATCCAAGCCCTACATCTCATTATGTTTTATTGCCTTCTGTTGGATTTTCCCGAAGTCTGAAGTTTGGGAGTGTTCTTGCTGAGTTTTCTCCTCCTAGTCTTGGATTGGAGGGAGAAATCCTTTTCACTGCCCTTTCTCCTGAGGTTGTACCATGGTTCAAACCCAACACCTCATAATATTTTCCTACCCTGGGTTTTACCACCCCTCTTCCTATTACTACTACTATTGAAGAAAGGGAAACTTTTGTCCCTTTAATCCCTAAAGTTCATTCTCCAAATTCCCTGCGGTTTCCCTTTCCTCCTGTAAGCTCAGTTTCAATTTCTTTGGGTCGAACCCATTCTCCTCCACCTCTTATCCCTATGGCAGGTGCTAATCCCCCTGTAAACAGAATGGATTCCATAGTAGCTGCTAGGTATGCCCCCTTAATCCTACCTCAGCCCATGAATCCTCTCCCTACTGGAGACTACTTGAAGTATATGCCTAAATTCACTAGAGAGGAGGACATAACTATTGAAGAGCATCTTGTTTCCTTCTATAGTTATGCAGACAACCTAAATATTGAAAATGAAGATGTCTAGATGAGAGTCTTTGTCCAGATCCTTGATGGTGAAGTTAGGAAGTGGTTTAGAGGATTGACCCCCTGTTTCATTGTTGGGATTGAAGCTCTGGATAACGCCTTCCTCAGACAATGGGGAGATAAAAAAGACTTCCTGTATAACATGAAAGAGTTTGGTTACTTGAAGAAAAAGGATGGAGAGTCTGTCTCTGACTTCTCCAAAAGATTCAATAAAATGTATAATAAGATCCCTGCTGAGATCAAGCCCACAGAAGCCTCTACCAAAATCTCTTATGCTAATGCATTTGACCCTGACTTTTTCCTCCTGTTGAGAGAGAGAAGAGCCATTTCCCTAGCTCAGATGCAAGATGAGGCCATAGAAGTAGAATCTAATGTGTTGGAGGTTGAAATGATCATAAATAAGGTTGTTATAGACGGAAGAAAGGGAATATCAAAAGCCTCAACCTCTGACCCCTATGCGCCTCACCCTAAAGTGGATGGATTGACCAAGATGGTGAAATCCCTTTCTGCAGAGATGGAGAAGATGAAATTTGAAGGGAAGCAGACGTATAGAAATCCTCAAATGGTGGACAATAGAGGCAACTTCAGGAGGCCTAACAACAACGTTCCTCATATTATTCCAAGGGAACAAAGGAATGGAGATAGAGATGATCAGAGGATTCAAACCCCTCTCCAAAATAAATTGGTTGATAACGAGGAGAGGGAAGAAGAAGATCTTGACCCCAAAATCCATAGTTTTTGAGACACCCCTCCTTTTCCTCATTTGAATCAATCAGCATATGAGGAATCTCTCATGAATAGTCAGCTCAATGAGATGAGAAAGGGAGACAAGGCTAGTAGTAGCCAAAATAGATACAACCTTAGATCCAAGAAGAAGACCAGAACGCCTGATGTTCCTGAGCAGACTACTAGAGAAGATAAGACTGCCAATGATATGGTAGATAGTGATAAACATAAGAAGACACAAACCCCTTCTCCAGTGGTCAAATCCCTTGTTCTTGAAGTAAAATAAATCCTAAATCCACACTCCTCTTTTAATTTTGAGCATCAAATTCAGAAAATCAGAATCCTTGTAACCCTCTCTGATATGGTCAAACATGAAGATTTTAAAAAGATCCTCTCTAAGCTATTGTAGTCTGAACCCTCATATCGTCCTACAGACTCAATCAATTTGCAAGATGAAAATCCTGCAGTAATCCTAGCTCCTATGGTAGAAGACAAAGATGATTCATCCCCTCCCTTCTACACATCCCGGAACATACATGACAAGGTGTTGTATAACTATTTGATGGACTCAGATGCCTCCCATAATCTCATGCCTAAAACTGTCATGGAATAACTTGGGCTAGAGGTCAAAAAATCTTACCACGACTTGTATTCCTTTGATTCTGGAAGAGTCCAATGTCTAGGAGTCATCAAAGATCTAGTAGTGACTTTTTTCCAGTTGGCCATGAAGAGTATGGTCATGGACATTGTAGTGGCTGATGTTCCCCCCAAGTTTGGCATGATTTTGTCAAGATATTGGATAAAAAGACTTGGGGGAACCCTGCAAATGGACCTCACCTATGCTACTATTCCAATGTTTGGAGGGGAACATAGAAGGTTGTACAGAGAGGCCCAATTGGAATATATTATTAGTGATGAAACAAACCCCACCAACCATCCTATGTTTTCACTTGACACTGATATGGGGTCTAGCTTGTTGCATCTCACTGATACTTCTGGGGACCCTCTTGAAATCAGAAAAAAGCCCATTTCTTATCATGAAATTCCTCATCCAACTACTTTTGTATGGAAGATGTTCTTCGATAGGGCCTCTTCTAGTGAAGGTGCTGGTGTCGGAGTGGTTTTTGTGTCACCTTGTCAGGAAACCATATACCTGTCATACAAGCTAGAGTTTGAAACTACCAATAATGTGGTTGAATATGAAGCTCTTGTTTTAGGTTTAAGGGATGCAAAGGAAATGGGAATTGAAGAGGTAGCAGTGTTCGGAGATGCTGAGTTGATAGTCCAGCAGGTCAGAAATGATTATTGGGTTAAGCATCCTCGGCTCAGAAGTTACAAAAATGAGGTCTGGGACTTAATTGACAATTTCTTCTCATCCTTCAACATTTCATTCATTCCAAGGGAGGAAAATACTTTGGACGATTCCCTAGCTATCTCAGCTAGCCAGTTTAGGATCCCTCTGCCACCCAAGTTCAAATATGATGTTGAGATAAGATATAGGCCCTCTGTACCGGACAATATCAAGCATTGGAAGGTATTTCAAGATGATCTTGAAATCAGAAAAAATCTTGAGTCTATTGATGAGTTCTCTGTGTTACACATTGATCAGGATTGTGACCCCGAAGGTGAATCTCACCCTGAGGTGTTTTTAAATAAAATTGCTAATCATCATATTGTGCAGTTGCCTAGCAATCACATTCCAAAGGGAATAGTTCCTTTAGAAAGATTGTTTGATGGGAATGATGTGGCAGTAAAGGGTAAGGTTTCAAATGGGGATGCTGATGCAATTGAGTGCAACATCGGCACAGAAGAGGAGCCAAAGTTTTTTAGGTTTTCAAGAAGGTTGACAAGAGAACAGAGGATCGAGTATGCTGAGTTATTAAGGGAATTTAATGATGTATTTGCTTGGACCTATGAAGATCTCAAGACTTATAACACAACTATCATTGAGGATAAGATCATGCTGAGGGAAAAGGCCAAACCATTTAGGAATAATATAAGATAGATCAATCCTATGTTGTTGCCTATCATGGAGAAAGAGATAAAGAAGATGATGGATGCCCAGATCATTGTGCCCTTGAGATATTCTAAATGGGTGGCCAATTTGGTCCCAGTGAGGAAGAAAAGTGGAGAAATTAGACTCTGTGTTGATTTCATAAATATGAATAGAAGCTCAAAGAAGGACAATTACCCCTTGCCCAAGATGGAACATATATTTCAAAGGGTAACCAGAGAATCTAGGATTTCCATGATTGATGGTTTCTCTAGCTACAATCAAATTTATGTCCTGTCGGAGGACAGAGAAAATACAACATTCACCACTCCTTGGGGTACATTCATGTATGCCAAAATGCCCTTTGGTTTGATGAATGTAGGGGAAACCTTTTAGCGAGCCATGGATATTTCTTTCATTAGAGAAAGAGACAAGTTCGTGGTCATCTATCTGGATGACATCACAGTCTTCTCCAAGTCTGACAGAGAACACCGTGAACATTTAAAAAGGGTTTTCTTGAAGTGCAGAAAGTTTGGCCTCTCCTTAAACCCCAAGAAGTCTTTGTTTGCCATGAAGGAGGGAAAGTTGTTGGGCCACATAGTATTAGCTGAAGGGGTCATGATTGATCCTAGCAGAATCGAAGCAATCCAAACCCTATCACTCCTGAGATCCTGAAAAGAAGTCCAGGTTTTCCTGGGAAAAATTAATTTTTTAAGGAGGTTTGTTTACAACTTTGTTGACATGGTAAAGCTTATAACACCCATGTTAAGGAAAGGAATTGAATTTAAATGGACTATTGAGTCTCAAAATTCTTTTGATCAAATAAAGAAATACTTGACTGAAGCTCTTGTGCTTATCAGCCCTGATTACTCAAAGGATTTCCTTATTTTCTCTTTTGCTTCATTTGATATTGTTGCAGTTTTCTTATTGTAGAAAAATGTTGAGGGTTTGGAGAAGCCCATTTCTTTCTTCATTCGGGCATTGAGAGATTTTGAGATCAAATATGATATTATGGAGAAGCAGGCTTATTCCTTGGTGAAATCTCTCAAGGATTTCAGGGTCTATATCTTGCATTAAAAAATCATTGCATATGTCCCTTTAGTTGTTGTGAAGGAGATCCTAATTCAGCCAGACATAGATGGAAGGAGGAGAAGATGGATTGCCAGAATCCTTGAGTTTGATCTTGAAATAAATCCCACCAAGATGATTAAAGGCCAGGGCTTAGCTAAGATGTTGGTTGAATATAATTGTAAAGTGTTGGGGGTTAACTTCAATAACACTTGCTCAGAAACTCAGCAGGCTGAGTTGTTTGATGGCAGTCCTCAAGATAGTCCCCCATTAGTAGAATGCACCTGGTATGGAGACATTATATATTTTCTACAAAATTTAAAGCCTCCTGATGGAATGGGGAAGAGTAAGGCAAGAGCTTTAAAACTCAAAGTAATCAGATATTTCCTTATTGACCAGATCTTGTATTGGAGAGACCCTCTAGGAATTCTTATGAGATGTCTAGACCCACAAGAGGCCCAAGAGATTATGTCTGAGTTTCATGAAAGTCTATGTGGGGGACACCATTTCTGGAAAACCACAGCCTACAAAATTCTCAAGGCTGGGTACTACTAGCCCACCTTATTCACTGATGTCTGCAGAAAGGTCATAGCCTGCATCAAATGCCAAAATTTCTCAGGAAAGAAGGAGCTCATATCTCTGTCGCTAAATACTGTAGTATCTTTAGGACCCTTTCAACAATGGGGGTTGGAATTCGTTGGGGAAATTCATCCTGCTTCAAGTGGCCAACACAGGTGGATTTTAAATGCAATAGATTATTTCACCAAATGGATAGAAACTATCCCCACCAGGAGTGCTTCACACAATGTTATCATCATCTTCCTGGAGGATATCATAGCAAGGTTTGGCTTCCCAAACAAAATTATCATTGATAACACTTCTTCTTTCAAGTCTGAGCCTCTGGTCAGATTCTGTGAGTAGTTTGGGATTTCGCTAATTTACTCCACTCCCTATTATCCTCAAGGAAATGGACTGGAAGAGTCTTCTAATAAGAGTCTAATCAAGCTCATCAAAATATTTTTAGAAGACAATAAGAAGGCCTGGGATTCAAAAATCAAATTCGCTCTGTGGGCTGATCAAGTGAAATCCGAAAGGTCCTTAGGCACCTCCCCTTTCCAACTTGTTTATGGGATAGAAGTTGTATTTTTGATTCAGCTGGCTCTACCTGTAGAAAAATTCTTTCAGGACTATGAGGGAGATCTAGACGATATGGTCAGAAGAATTCATCAACTGGTGGAAGTGTAGCAGAACAGAGAGTAGGTAGTGGACAGAGCTCACGATCATCAATAGAAGATCAAGCAGGCCTTTGACAGGAAGGTCAAAAAAGAGGAATTTGAGCTAGGAGATCTAGTGCTTAAGTGGGATGCCCCCAAGTAGGACAGAGGAAAACACAACAAGTTCAACGCTCTCTGGATTGGACCCTTCAAGATCTCTGAAGTATTCTTGAACAACACCTACAGGTTGTAGGATTTGAAGGGTGAAGAAGTTTTCAATGGCCCTTTGAATGGGCATTTCCCGAAGAAATGTTTAATTTGAGCCATAAGTGGTTCTTCTGTTGTTGTAAATATTGTTTTCTATCTATTTTCAGTTTCCATAAGGGACTCCATAGCCCAACAACAAGGCACTAAAGCTGCAAAAATATTTCTTGGCATCCTGTAGGGGCGTGTCATCCCCCATGGAGCCTAATGTTATCATAGAAACATGTATGGGGTGTTTTCCTTATGAATGACCCTCATTTGGCGAAAAAAAGGGAAGAAATGGGTCAAAAAACCCACTTATCCTAAGTTTGGGGTGCAAAATACGCATTGTGCTAAGAAGCAGGCAAATCTAGGTGGCCAGAATCTATGTGCCTAGAACTGTGGTTGGAATTCAATTACGGACCCCCCCCCCACCTCTCTGCCTTTAATGCAGGGGGGGTCCAATATAGGCATTATCAGGCATGTGGATCTAAGAGGTTAGAATCTGCGTGCCCAGATCTACGGTTAGGGTCCAATTCCAGACCCCCCTCACCATTCTCCCTTTAATGGGTGGGGGGGGTTCGATGTGAGGACCCACAAGTTTCACTGATAGGGATTTAAGTGCCCAGATTGATGACTGAGGTCTCATTCTGGACCCCCTTGTCATTCTTCCTTTAATGGGGGGAATCTGATATGGGATGTTTCGTGTGGGTCCCCCCTAAAGCCCCTTATTGCTTCTTCCTCCGCTTACCTCCTTCACCTCCTGGGGACAAATTTCTCCTATTCTACCTCTCCTATTCCCTTGCCACATATCCCACTTCCTTCCTACCTTTCACCACCACACACTTGTCCTCCACTCTCCTAGGTGTCATGCCCCCATTCCCTTCGTCCCTCTTATTTCCTAACACTTGTGCCCCCGTGCTCCATACCACTTCTACCTGTGTCCTATCCATATTCCCATGGCACTCCTCATCTGGTGTCATAGACTCTTTCTCTACCACCTGGTTCTTCCACTTCATCACCCCTCATCTCGCCTCCACATTGTTGGCACCATTTCCCTCCCCGTCAGATCCTCCTCCACATTCGTAGGTCAGACCCCCTCATAGTAGTCCAACGAAGCAACAATGGCCAAGGAAATTCTGCCACATTGTCCAAGAAGCAGAGTTGACCGGGCCTTACCTAATACCAAGAAAGAATTTATTAAGGTGGTTGACAGTGGTTGAACGTCATCTCCTTCCATAAATAGAAGGACAGAAAGGGACAAAGCGCAAAAGGTGACTGTCAGTCTAGCCTGACAAAGATTATGTCTGACAGTCGACTGCATGGGTAGTTTGACCCACGTCCGCATGGACAACTTGATAGGGAAACTCGCCTATGCAAAGCATTGAACTCATGATATGACTGTGCCTTCAGTGATGGAGCCAACTCCAAGTATTTAGAGGCATTTTTTCCATTTTTGTTGGTATCGATGGTAGAACTAAGCTCCCTATTGTAAAGTTTTAATGAAGCACTGGTTCCCCTGGCTATGTGGATGTATGTGAAATTTCTTGTTTAATGACAGTCAACCTTCCTATCCCTTATTGTTTCCATATAATACTGAAAGAGTTCACAATTGACTGATTCACATGAATCGTTGTAACTGTGTTATGATAAATTCTTTATAGTAACCCTGTTATGATCTCTTTAGTATTCTGGTAATTTGAATACAAGAAGTTCTTTTGTTTAAGTTCTTTCTTCTCCAAGTTGTTGGAAGGCCTGATGCCCATAGCAGTCTTATTCACCATTCTCACCAAGTCTTCCCTCTACTCATTTTAAATTCTACTTACTGACTGAAGTTAGATCAAGACTTCACATGTTCATGCTTAACCTAGTCTAGGATTCTGACTTAAACGATATTTTTCTGATTTTACTTCCATTCAATCACCTTTATATAAACAAATCATGACAGAAAAAACTAATGGGTATCAGGCTTACTCCTTTCGCAATCCATGAGTAACTTCTGGTCCTAACAGAAGGTAGTCTAGTCGGTTCGAAAAAGGGGTAAACTAGCCCCGAAAAGACATCTATTCAAAATCATTTTAACGAGTGTGACAAAGAAAAGATCACTCAAAAATCTTTTCAATTTTAAGGAGTTTGAAAAGAGATTAACTATGGACTCCGTAAGGGATGTTCTTCTGGACCATTTTAATGAGTGTGAAGAAACAAGGTCACTTGATAATCTTTTCACTTTTAGGGAATCTGAAAAGGGCCTAACTATGGACTCCGTGGGGGTTCCTTATTCATAAATTTAGTTCCTCGGGCCCGAAAAAGGGATAAAATTATACTTGATAATACTCTTCTAAAGAAGCGAGGTTCCTAGAGTATACCTTTGTTCACACAGTTGACCATCTGGACTGAAAAAGGGGTAAACTACCACCAGACAGACGTGCCTTCAAATTTCAATTTAGCGAGCGTGAAGGGAAACGAGATCGCTCGACAATATTTTCATGTTTAAAGGATTTGAAAAGGGATTAAAAGAAGACTCGTTGTGTTTTGGGAGTCCCAAGGGTGAGGTCAAGAGTGATAATGAATCATGTGAGTGAGGCTCATGCTTGTAATTCGAAAAAAATAATAAGGACTCCCAAGCTTATAACCATTAACGACAACATGGATGCCAAAATTCAATCAGGATCTACCTAGAGCATCCATGAAGGGTTAGGCTCTACCACTAAATCACGAAACTTCTAAATAAGCAATGATGGTTCTGTTAGCGACATTCTTGTCCTAGGCACAAGGTACCTAGGTCTGCAGGATGAACGGGAAACACCCAAGCGCAGCAGCGGAAGGATCTCTTCTCCGTTTACAAGTCAAGCGAGCGGGCAAGGTTTTGCTGCCGACAACCGAGATCTATCCACGAAGTAGATCAATGGTCATCAGGATATCAGGGCTACCAAGTTACCCGATAAATAGTGTAAGAGAAAGCACCTATATTTTAAAGCTAAGTCTAGGTCGTCCGATCCATTGACGCGAGGCACAAGATTTGGTCACATCGGCATATCGACATTTGGGAGTTTGAGGGGTAAAAGTCCCTCGTCATTTCACATCTTGACACCCCAAACCCTGAAATGCCGATAAGCTCCCTTCAAAGCCGAGCTCACGGTCTTAGAACCCGGTCACGTCAAGAGAGCCTGATAATGGAGGCAGCCCTCTTCTAACATCAAATGCCATCTCGAACGTCCATCTGAAGGACACACGACGCATAGCTAAGCCACGAGTGGGGCCCTTTAGGATTTTCATGATGAAAGCACCGAGGTCATCTCAGTCGTTCATTCATCAGCGAGGCTTAGGCCCATTTAATTTAAAGAGAGCGTAGAGGGGGGGGTTCTGGAATTAGAGATAATGTATGAGCACATCTGGCAGGCCCAAGTCTCAGCGCTTAGATCTACGGTCTGTATTGGATTCCGGAGCCCCCCATCGGTTCTGCCTTTAATGGAAGGGGGGGGTCCGGAATGGATTTTTACTCTAGCGGGCCCTCTTCCTGTCGTGCCACTATCTGAGTCGTTCCCCCCTGTTGCCACCTATTCTCCACCTACCACCACCCTCTTCCCCTGTCATCTATCCAATTTCCCTCTCATTCCTAGTCACCTCCTCCTGTACTCCCACACTCAATGCTCCTTCCTCCTCTATCCTATTCAAACCACGTGGCATTCCTCAGCTGATGTCACAGCTCCTGTTTCTTCTCCATCACCTCCATAGTGTTCACGCCTTTAACCCCCGTCACGCCCTCGTCCACATCATCCATAGGGTCCCCTCGCAGCAGTCCAGCGAAGTAGTGTCCAAAGAAAGACCGTTCAGCTGATCCAGGTGGAACCATTAGGAGACCTCCACGTCCTAGAAGGGTAAGTTGCCCAAGGCCGTCCCCGATCCCAAAAAGCAGTTATTGCGGCAGTTGTTGGTGGTTGAATATCAACTCTGCCATAAAAGGAAGGTCCGGTAAAAGACTAATTAATGTCAACTCACCTGCAGAAGGACAATCCAAAATCTGATGGCATCTGTCATAGGTGCAGGATCATCCAGAATCTGCATGCACAGACTGTTGGAAGGCATGCAGACACAATATTTTAATAGCAACGTCTCGATTTTGTTGCTGGTTGTTGTTTTGCGTATATGAAGGATTTTTCTCCATTTTTGTATCGATCGATGGTAGAGCAGAGCTCCCTACTGTAATGCTTTGGCAGCTATCCTAGCTTTCAGTTTATGCATCTGTATATGACATTTCTTGTTTTATGATAGACAATTCTTCTTACTCCGTCTAGTTTTCATCTTATGCTAAGAGAGTTTGTGAACTACCGACTCCTGCGAATTATTGCAGTTTTGCTATGATAAATGATTTATTGTTGCATTATTGCATTCTCTGGCCTTGTGTTTGAATGTAAGATGATATTGCATTTGGACATCTTCTTCCTCAGCCTGTTAGAAACCCGATGTTAATAACAGACC
>SNQJ01S0121826.1:6073-30329 GCA_010110895.2 Picea sitchensis | reverse complement strand
AGCACAATGAGTTGCCCTTGGATAAAGCACATCCTTCCATTTGTTCTCCAAGCTCTGGGATTTGTTATGACCTTAGGAAGTTGTTCTTACTACATAGAGTTGTGTCCTCCTCCATTTGGTTATTCTTCCAAACATATGGAGAGTTTGCGTTGCCTCTTGCATCGTGAACTTATGTCAATATCATGTTGCCTGAGTCTCATCATTTGTCGTGTTGTTGTCCAAGGGAAGTTTTACCAAGCATGATTTGGCCCCTCTGCAATTTGTCTCTTGACCTCATGCTTGACCATCCTAAAATCCTGATTAAGTCTTTGTTTAAAATCAATGAAGCACTCAACCTGATCATCAAGATTCTCTAGTCTGTTCCCAGCGAGCTATCGAAGACCTTTGGGTAGTGAAGTTGTACACTCCTATTGTCACACACCTACGATGGAATAATAAATTTTTCACCTTTTCTCAAAGGGAAGAACCCCCGAGTTCCTACAGGAGCCTAGTGCAGGCTATCTCCTCCCTTATTCTCCACCATTTGATCAATACACATGACCATAGGCTTAGTTTAAACGACACGTTGCATTTCGCGATGTTGGGACCTCCGATGCAAGGCATCCCAACCTCTCCATCTCCTTCAGTCCCAAAAGTGATTAAGGGGCCTAGCATGTGCTAGCCCTCCCAACTATGATAACAGTGTGACCTTCCTCCACATGACTGCGATAATGTGACCACGACCTACAACCATAAGTTATTTCGTGTTTCACGATTTCTGGACTTCGTGTCCCTCGAATTCTCGTTTCTCCAAACTTTCGGGTCCCGAAATGTTGATCCCCGAGTTACACCCTTAGCCAACTACTAGCGCCTACCTCCTCCTTCTACCACATGACCCTATCATGTGACCTAGGGACAATCCACAGAGCATGTTGGGGTTTTGTATGCCAGGATTTCATGACTTGTGAAACCGAGGGGTCTTTTCCTTTGGTCTCCCAGACGCTGAAACATCGAAACTCATTCATGCTAAATTGAAAGACTAGATCACTCCTGGATCAACGACCACGATCATGTCGCAATTTCGTGAATTGTGAGTTTGTGCGGTCCTACCCTTTGACCACTCCAAGTCGCGAGTTAGCGAAATTCTACCCGACTGCCATGTGTCCTCTGCCGATGGATGGTTCTGATTACTTTGGGACTTTCAGGACTTTGTTGAGTCCACTCTTCTGCCTATGTAATGGTTAAGATCAGAGGTCAATGGAGCTCTGACATATCCTTGGATCTATGGTCCTGGATCCTCTCGCTACTTGCAAAAACTGAAGGAGTCAAGGCATTAACACCTGCACTCCTTTTCCATATCTAATGGTAAGGAAAGACCTTGGATCCCTCCAAAAGGATCTCGTCCATTCGTCTATTAAAAAAAAAGGTGCTCCTTTTCGGTGATTGAACTCGTTATTCTTCACGAACTTGAGTAACGAAATTCAACCTCTTCAAGGCCTCAAGCTTCTGCAGCTCTGAAACATTTGAAAAATAACTCCTTCCTGCACAGGGTTCCTAGACCTAGGTCATTTGAACCTTCAGATGATTCTTGGGCAAATTATCCCTACTCTTAGTCGGGTTTCTGGATAAGGGATTGGACGTGTTTTGAAGTCCTCAGGCTACTAACCTGAGTGAAGTGCCTTCCTAACTCACCGAGTTAGGAGCTATGACACTGGGCAAGGTAAACTTGTGGGTTTACCGTAGCAGTAGCCATACCAAGGAACTTGTTCCGAATCTAAGATATGATGCAATTCCCTGGGGAAGGTGTTTTCGAGGGATTAAATTAGAACACCACGAGAATCAAGCAAACAAGATGATTCTCAGTGGAACAAACTCATGCCCTAGACTTAATCATTTGTACAAAAACCAACTATGGAATAAAAGTATACACATGCATCCATTATTTCCAATATAAAACACCAGGGAATCCTTCCACATAGAAACCATTATGGGTGTATAAACATGAGCATGTATCCATGATATTCAATTCAAAATACAAAGAATAAAACACTTATCAGATCCACCAAGCATGATACGATTGCTGAGAGGGGTGCTCATTTCCACCCAATCGTAGGCTCAGTGACTCCAAACAGATTTACCACTAGCCACCCCTGAGCTACACCACGATGCTCTAAGATTCAATATCTTACTTCCAGTTCAACGGAAGTCAAAGATGAAGGTTACTCTCCTTCTCCTGTGTTCATAACTCCCTCTAATTCCATAGATTCTTTCTGGTTCTACTTTGCGATATCTGTTGCTACCCTCCCTCCACCCACCCCCACGCTTCCTTTCTTGCATCCCCCTGCAAGATTGCGTGTGGTGTGAATTTCCTCGTTTGTGGTTAGGTCTGAGAGATATACAGATGGGAGGTTCGCCCCATCCCCTCATTAACTCTTGAGGAGCCTTCCCACCTACCACCCTGATGGGGAAGTAATTCTAGGGTCAGAGATTTGCTTTGGTATTTGAGAAAGTAAAACCAGTATGGTACTGGTTTGGTGGAAGTTAACGCAACCATTCCAGGTCCCTTCCACCACCTTTCATTAGCCATCGTGGTCTATTTTTAGCAAATCCCCCTCCCAACAGTCATGCAACACATATTGATAACATAATTTACATTCATTGACCTTTTATACAAAGGTCCATCAAATTAAACATTCACATCTTTGAGTTTTCCATAGTTCTTGGTCAATATGGTTAGTTTTACAAATTGGGGGAAACAGGGTGTTACAATTCCCTACCCCTTAAAGGAACATCATCCTCGATGTTCTATCTATCAATATGACATGTATGTATAGAAGTAAACAAAATCAGATATGCCTGTTTCATGGCATCTTCCATTTCCCACGTAGCCTCATCGGGGCCAAAATGTTTCCACTACACCTTGACCTGTGCAATGGTTCGGTTCCTGAGTGGGGTTTCCTTTCTATCCAGTATGCATATAGGTTCTGGCAGGAATTCTCCCTCCAGTTTCACTTGGATCACAGACCAGTCAATTATATGATTAGAATCATGTAAATATTTCTTCAACAATGAAACATGGAAAACATTATGTGCTTTTACTGTAGGAGGAAGTGCTAGCCTATAGGCTACATGTCCCACTCTATCTAGAACCTCAAAGGGTCCACAATACTGAGGTGCCAACTTGGCACAAGATCCCATCCTCAAGGAACTCTTCCTGGGCCTAACTCTGAGATATATGTGGTCTCCCATCTTGAATTCTCTTGCAGTTCTCTTTCGGTCGGTGTAACTTTTCTATCTATTTTGAGCGACCTTTAGATTTTGTTTTATCTAAGTCACTTGTTGTTCCATTTATTTCAACATGTCGGGTCCAATAGTAATTATGTTTACGGGATTACTCTAACTAACTGGAGTGTTGCACGGCCTACCATAGAGGACTTCGAAAGGACTCATCTTCAGGGATTCTTGGTAACCGTTGTTGTAGGAAAATTATACCAGTGGCAGGTAATCTTCCCACTTTTTAGGTTGATGCATTACATGCATCCTTAACATGTCTTATAATATTTGGTTCACTCTTTCTATCTATCCATCGGTTTGAGGATGATAGGTTTTGCTAAACAATAATTTGGTCTCCAGACCAACCATCAAGGATTTCCAAAAGTTTGAAGTAAATTTCGTGTCTCTGTCATACACAATTTCCTTGGGCATGCCATGTAGTCTGAATTTCTCTTTCATGGATATGTTGGAAATATCTATTTCCTTTCAAGTTGATTTTACAGGAATAAATTGAGCGGACTTGCTTAATTTTTATACCACTACCATGATGGCATCATTCTGTCTGGTCGATGTTGGTAATCCAGTGATTAAATCCATGGAGATGGTCTCCCATTTCCATTCCGGGATTGGTAGAGGTTGTAATAATCCTACTGGGTGTCGGTGTTCTGCTTTAACCTGTTGGCACTCTTTACATTTGGCTAAATACTCAGCTATGTCTTTCTTAAATCCAGGCTAATAGAATTGTTTTCTGGTGGTTGTGATCATCTTCTGGTATTCTGGGTGACCATTATATGGTATTTTATGTAGTTCATCCATTACAAACCTCTTCAAGTCGTCACAGTTTGGAATATACAATCCCTTTTTGTAAGTTAGTAGACCTCCATCTAACATCTGGTAGCCTTCGTATTTTATCCCTGTGGGTTCTTTCTCCAGGTAGGAGGTCATGGTCTAGAAGAACGCATCTATTTCTTGTGCATTCTTGACTCTTTCCCTGATATTGGTCTCACATGTGCTCACCACTTCTAGATGAATTTTTTTCATACTTCTGCTAAGGGCATTGACCACCTTATTTTCCTTTCCTTTGATATGCTTGATTTCAAAATCAAACTCGCCAAGGAGGGTCATCCACATAGCTTGTCTAGCATTGAGTTTTGGTTGGTCAAACAGATGTTGCAATCCACAGTGGTCTGTCATAAGTACAAATTTTCTACCCAGGAGGTAATGCCTCCACATTTTTAAGGGGTGCACTATGGCAGCTAGCTATAGATCATGGGTCACATAATTGACTTCGTGCTCATTCAATTTTCGATATTCATAGCAGACTACACTTCCTTCTTGCATAAGGACTCCTCCGAGCCCTTCCTTGCAGGCATCTATGGACACTAGGAAGTCAGTTTTGGGATTGACGATCTTCATCACGGGTGTGTGGGTCAGAAGGTATTTCAGGGATTGAAATATTTCTTCACATTCTGGTGCCACATAAATTTAGCTCCCTTCTTATGGAGGGTAGTGATCGGACAACCAATCTTGGAGAATCCTTTTATAAATTTCCTATAGTATTCTGCTAAGCCCATAAAGGATCTAATATCCGAAATGTCCTTTTGGGTAGGCCATTCCATCATAGACCTGATCTTGTCAGGGTCTATTGCTACCCCTTATTCAGATATGACATGGCCCAAGTAATGTATTTGCTTCTGGAAAAAGTCGCACTTGCTAAATTTTGCATAGAGTTGATGTTCTCTTAGCACTTGAATCACAAGTCTAATATGTTCCTCATGTTCCTCTCTATTATTGGAGTAGATTAATATATCGTCAATGAAAACCAGTACAAATTTGTCTAGGAATTTGTTGAGCACATTGTTCATCAAGCACATAAAAGTGGTAGGGGCATTGGTTAATCCAAATGGTACTACCACAAACTCATAGTGACCATACCTTGTCCTAAAGGCAGTTTTTTGGATGTCTTCACCCTTAATTCGGACTTTATGGTATCCAGATCTCAAGTCAATCTTTGAGAATATGGAAGCACCTCCCAATTGATCGAACAAGTCATCGATCCAGGGTAAGAGGTACTTGTTCTTTATGGTTATCTTATTGAGTTGTCTATAATCTATGCACCATTGGAGGGTACCATCTTTCTTCTTCACAAATAGGACTGGTGCTCCCCATGGGGACATGCTAGGCCAAATATAGCATTTGTCCATCATTTCATTTAGTTTTAATTTAAGCTCAACTAGCTCAGGTGTGCTCATCGTATAGGGTGTCCTAGACACTGGCACTGCTCCTGGTGCAAGTTCTATCGAGAATTCATTGTCCCTTCTTGGAGGTAGACCTAGTACCTCCTCTGGGAACACATCTCTATATTCTCTTAGTGTGGGGTGGTATTTGAGGCTTGGTTTGTCATCTTCAGCTGATTCCAACACCTGTATATCATATAGTGGACATCCCTTTCTGCAATACTTTCTCATTTGAAGGGATGATATTCATCTCATCGAGACAGGTTTTTGGATCCCTTAAAGGGTTATCCTTCTTCCTTCTTAACTTACACATTCTAAGGTTTTATGGTAACGATCCAGTCTGGATTTATATGTGGCTAGCCATTCCATACCAATCAACAGGTCATACAATCCTAGGGGTAGTATGTTAAGGGTTTCTTGGGTGGGGAATTCACCCATAGTGAATTGGCAAGATGGTATGACCTCCGCTACCTTTCTTTTGGTGCCAGTGGCTAACTGTACCAACCATGGATTGGCATGTTTATGTAGTTGTAATTTACACTTATCAACAGCCCGAGGAGATATATAACTCAAATTTGAACCAGGGTCAATTAGAATAGACACTAGATGGTTGGTGATCATACCTTCCATATCCACCACTGAAGCTTGGTGGTCAACGTGTTTATTATCCACGGCTGCATAAATTTGTGGCATACTCTTGGCCACGTCATTGACGGTGGTAGCTTCTTGGACGTTGTAAATTCTCCGACTGTTCTGTTGTGGGTGTGGGAATTCCCTCTGTAGATGTTCTTCTCCACAACCCCAACATTTCAAGGGTTCTTTCTTTGGGTTATCAATCTTTCCTGGGGTAGATCCAAAAGGTTTATTTCTACTCTAGGAGGGGAAATTCTGCTGGTGTACACTTCGGGTTGGGAAGCTCATCCCTAAGTCCTTCTTATAATTTTTAAATCTTGGGGATTTAAAATTATTTTTCTAGAATCTCAAACTATTCTTTTGCTTCTAGCCTTCGTGAGGTTCTGTCCAATGCCCAAGCTGTTCATAAAAATATCTTGCCTTTCAGATAGTGTCTTCTAGGGTCTTTGGCTCATCAAACTCAATCCTATTATGATATTACTTAGGTAGTCCACTGATGAATCATTGCACCTTTTCCTTTTCTTCTTTTATATAGGGTACGTACCTCAAAAACTCAAGGAATCTGCTGACATATTCCTCTATGGTGAGTCGTCCTATCTTGAGTTCATATAACTCTTTAGTCTTTTCATTGAAATACTTTTCCAATAGATACTTCTTCCTGAATTATTTTTCAAGCCATTCCTAGGACAGGTCTTCTTCATGAATTCATATCACATTCTTAAGGTCTTCCCACCAAATGGAAGTTTTCCCATTCAGGTTGAAAGTTGCTACTCGTGCCTTCAAGTTTTCTGAGAAGTCATGGACTCTGAAATACTTCTTTAGTCCAAGTAGCCAGACCTCCGCTTCCTCTCCCCTCTTTATCTCATTGTCGAAAGAGGGTGGTTTGGCCTTCTTAAATTATTTGAGATTATGATTTTTGGAATGCTTTCACTTCTTCCATTTCCTTCGAGAATGTGGACTAGTTCTGCTAATAGAAGATCCCTCTGAGTCACCAGTTTCCTTTCCAGAGGAATCGTCCGATGCTTGTCCCTTATCTCTAGGGAGGACCTTTCTCGAGGTGATCTTCCCAGAGTGGCCACTTAAAATTCCATGTTTTCATATCTCAGGTGGACTTCGACTCCTCTTTGTCTGTCGTCGGTCCACATGACTGTTGTTGGGTCCATGTTGCAATTGTCTTTGTATGTCAAATAAACTCTACAACAAGACTTCATTAATTTCCATTTGCTTCTCTTTCTCTTTTATCATCCTCTCATTGTCGGCTTTGTAGCTCTGTAGTTCGACCATGAGGCTCCTCAGAATCTTAGGTAGATCTGGAGGGGTCTCTACCACCCTCCTTTTGTCAGACTCTTCGTCTCTATTATGGGATCCATCCCCCACTTCGTGGCACGTCACCATTCTATACATCTATAGTTTCTCATGGTTTATCATCCATTTGTGTGCAGACACAACACTTGTCATTAGTCCACATTATATTCATTCACAACCAACACATAATTCATATTTCCTAAATGCATAGACACAGTAGAAATGCATACACACGCAGTAGTAAGTTGTCATTCTCTCTATATTAAGGGCTTAAACAGCCTTGTAGGAAGAGAGTATGGTAATATCTTGCCTCTTAAGGTGCTCATCCATGAGCCCAAACTGGCCAAGTGTTGTAACCATGCTTTGATACCAATTTGTCACACACCTACGATGGCATAATAAAATTTCTGCCTTTTCTCAAAGGGTAGAACCCTCGAGTTCCTACAGGAGCCTAGTGCAGGCTATCTCCTCACTTATTCTCCACCATGTGATCACTACACGTGGCCATAGGCTTAGTTTAAATGGCACATCGCATTTCACAACGTTGGGACCTCCAATGCAAGGCATCCCAACCTCTCCATCTCCTTCAGTCCTGAAAGTGATTAAGGGGCCTAGCACGCGCTAGCCCTCCAAACTATGATCACGATGTGACCTTCCTCCACAAGCCCGCAGTGTTGTGACCACGACCTACAACCATAATTTATTTCACATTTTGTGATTTCAGGACTTCGTGTCCCTCAACTTTGCATTTCTTTGAACTCTCAGGTCCTGAAATGTCAATCCCTGAGTTAGAACCTTAGCCAACTGCTAGTGCCTACCTCCTCCTTCTACCACATGACCCTGTCTTATGACCTAGGGCCAATCCATAGAGTGCGTTGGGGTTTCGTATGTTGGGATTTCATGACTTGCGAAACCAAGGGGTCTTTCCCTTTGGTCTCCCGGATGCCGAAACACCAAAACTCATTCATGCTAAATCGATGGACCAGATCACTCCTAGATCAACGACCACGATCACGTCACAATTTCGTGAATCGTGAGTTTGTCCAGTCCTACCCTTTGACCACTCCAAGTCGCGAGTCAATGAAATGATACCTGACTGCCATGTGTCCTCTGCCAGTGAATAGTTCTGATTACTTTGGGACTTTCAGGAATTTGTCGAGTCCACTCTCCTGCCTATGCAATGGTTAAGATCAATAGTCAATGGAGCTCCGACAAATCCTTGGATCTACGGTCCTCGATCCTATCACTACTTGTTAAAACTGAAGGATTCGAGGCGTTAACACCTCCACTCCTTTTCTAGATCTAATGGTAAGGACAAACCTTGGATCCCTATGAAAAGATCTCATCCATTCGTCTATTCAAATGAAAGGGTGATCGTTTTCAGTGATTGAACTCATTATTCTTCACGAACTTGAGTAACGAAATTCAACCTCTTCAAGGCCTCAAGCTTCTGTGGCTCCGAAACATTTAATATCTAACTCCTTCCTTCACAGGGTTCCCAAACCTAGGTCATTTGAACCTTCAGATGATTCTTGGGCAAATTATCCCTACTCTTAGTCAGGTTTTTGGGTAAGGGTTTGGATGTG
Organism: Picea sitchensis; assembly: GCA_010110895.2. Lineage (NCBI taxonomy): Eukaryota > Viridiplantae > Streptophyta > Pinopsida > Pinales > Pinaceae > Picea > Picea sitchensis. The sequence goes on along the minus strand of SNQJ01S0121826.1, from coordinate 21,316 downwards.
TTTCGAAGTCCTCAGGCTACTGACCTGAGTGAAGTGCCTTCCTAACTATCTAAGTTAGGAGCTATGACACTGAGAAAGGTAAACTCATGGGTTTACCGTAGTGGTAGCCATACCAAGGAACTTGTTCTGACTCTGAGATATGATACAATTCCATGGGGAAGGTGTTTTCGAGGGATTAAATTAGAACTCCATGAGAATCAAGCAAACAAGACGATTCTCAATGGAATGAACTCATTCCCCAGACTTAATCATTTGTATAGAAACTAACTATGGCATATAATTATACACATGCATCCATTATTTCCAATCTAAAACACCAGGCAATCTCTCCACACAAAATCATTATGGGCATATAAACATGAGTGTGTATCCATGATATTCAATTCAAAATACAAGGCATAAAACACTTATCATATCCACCAAGTGTGATGTGACTGCTAAGATGGGTGCTCATTTCCACCCAACTGTAGGCTTAGTGACTCCAAACATATTTACCACCAGCCACCCCCAAGCTAGACCATGATGCTCTGAGATTCAATCTCTTAATTCCTGTTCAACAAAAGTTAAGGAAGAAGGTTACTCTCTTTCTCCTATGTTCAGAAATCCCTCTGATTCCAGAGCTTCTTTCCAGTTCTCCTTTGCGATCTTTGCTGCTACCCTCCTTCCACCTACCCCTATGCTTCATTTCTTGCATCCCCCTACAAGATTGCGTGTGGTGCAGATTTCCTCATTCGTGGTCAGGTCTGAGAGCTCTATGGATGGGTGGTTCACCCCATCCCCTCATTAACTCTTGAGGATCCTCCCCATATACCACCTTGATGGGGAATTCATTCTAGGGTTAGAGAGTTGCTTTGGTATTTGAGCAAGTAAAGCCAGTATGGTACTAGTTCGGTGGAAGTTAATGCAACCATTCTAGGTCCCTTCCACCACCTTTCATTAGCCATCATGGTCTCTTTTTATCACATCCCCCTCCCATCAATAATGCAACACATATTCATAACACAATTTACATTCATCAACCTTTTATACAAAGGTCCATCGAATCAAACATTCACATATTTGAGTTTTCCATAGTTCTTGGTCAATATAGTTATTTTTACAGGCTGGGGGAAACAAGGTGTTACACCTATTACACTCCTACCCGAGTTATGAATTTTTGAATTTGTTTCTCGAGCTTTGAAGGCCTCATCTCTAGTCATCAGGCATTATTATCTTCTTGAATATGGATACTATACATGTATATCTTTTTTTGATTTTGAGATGTGGATCCATTGTGTATTGTTCGTGGCTACACTTTATATAGTTATATGACATGGGTCTGTAGTGTATTTGATTGGTAGCCATGATTTTATTTTCATCTCGAGCATGGTTATTCCCACCTCGGTGAGACAATTGTTATTTTTCATATGGAACCTACCGATCTCTGGTCCCTAGGCTCACTCGCTTTTTACATTGGTGAATATTGGTAATGTATTTTGGCCATTAGATGCTCTTCTGACCTCACACATTAGGGGGCATCTGTTATAACACTAATTTTCACCAAACATGCATACCTGGCATTAGTCCATCTCCCTTGCCATTTTTTCCAAGCTACCATTGAACAACTCTTCCAAAAAGAATCCTTTTGGAGACATACACACCCTGCACCACTTCTTCCTCTGTGTATATGCTAAATAACCCATTACAACCCGTGTATATTGACAAAATCACAAAAAAAGAACGTTGCAGAAAAAATACAAATTTTCGGGTAAGTTTCCTAAACTATTTGACCGCCCATAGCCGGTCACTCAACCAAACACATATCCCTTTTTAGCCTATAAAAGAAGGGGCAGGGGTCCCATTTGAAGGAGGAAAAATAAGAGAAAATAAACTCTACCCTTTTTTGTACTCCCCTTGCCCCAATTTTTTGCAACCATTTTGTGAGAACTGAAGAGGAGAAGCATATGTGGAAGCAGTTGGTGCACAGTTGAAGAGGAGCTCAGGACTAGATTCGAGGAGCAGTAGCCAATCTCACCATTGTAAGTGAATTTTGTGAGGTTAATAGAAAGAATTACTTTTCCCGTCCCGCCATATGAGGTGTTCAATATCCAGTTTCAGTTTAGATTTTATTAGAACCTCTAACCCACTAATTCATATATGAGATGTATGTTTGTAGTTCTTTGTTTGTCTGTTTGTGAATGCAGGTTGGATTTTTGAGGAGACTAGTAGTCAAGGAGAAATTGAACAAAAAAGGATCGACACCAAACGCAGGGTTCAAGGTAGAGTTACCGGATCCTTTTATCCTTGTGTTTTATGCATGAATGTGGGGTCTATGATGGGATAATAGAAAAAAGTAGGAGACTTTGAAAGGTTATTTCTGCATGCATTACTAAAACCTTATTGTTAGTCCGTAGGGGGATTTCCCACCCACATCACCCCTCCAAGGGAAAATACTTGTTTGAGAGATAGTCCCCCATGCCATTATCCAAATCCCCTTTTTCTACACCCCACCTGGCATCCAAGCATTCCAAGTAGCTTCTACCCTCACCATTCCCAACATGGTTCTTGCCATCCGTATATGGTATCTCCACCCACCCTCTATGGTTCCTACACCATCTCTCCCTCCTCAAATAGAGGGATTACCGATGCAGATCCCAATACAGGCTCCTACCACACCACCCCCACCCCCAACTGGAGGCAAAACCACCATCATGAGGGGCAGATGAAGGAAGAATCAGCCCACAACTCCAACCCTTCCCCGAGATCAACCTCCTTGCACACTATGAAAAATATAAGGACACCCCACTAACATATTTCCTACCCTTCCCGAGTTACGCAATGTTATCCAACTCCCTAAATCCACCCCGTTGCTTGCCACTCCCCAAAATACATCTGCTTATATGAAATACTCAACCACACACAAGAAAGGGTTACGAATCAATTTCTCTTGTGTAATATGCTCAGAATATGGTCATTACAATCATCATTTCCTAGCTCTACCTCAATTCCGCCAAACATTAGCCACATTATGCCACACACCTCCACCTAAGCCCTCTCAAGCACTCCCTATTGATGCTCACATTACTGACATTCATTATATTTCTTTGTCAGTCCCCGAGTGAATAAAATATCATCCATAATGTATTAACATTTGGTTTATGTCAAGTGAACCATCACACCTCGTACACCATATCCCTTCTATGTCCTCATCCCCTAAGGTCCATGACACTTCTCCCTTGATGGTTTCCCCTAACATCTCCCCAGATCCTCTGTATTCTCACCAGTTCCACTGTGATGAAGATATCTTGGAGGAATTGAATACCCCTAATTCCCATGGAATGCGCTCCATCATCAAGCATTTTTCCTCTCACAAGAGGTCTTTCACCCTCCTGATCAAGCCTCCCTGTGCGCAATCGAAACAAAGGATTTTATTCCTCTGGGGCATATTGACTGGTTCAAAAACCCTATTCCTTCCCTCGATGATTTTGAAGAAGGAAACATGGCCAACATCTCGAAGCAATCAATGCTTACAAATCTCTCTTTCAGGAATATCGTGACATTTTTTCTTGGTCATATATGGAGATGCCTTCCCTTTATCCTTCTATAATCGAACATCTAATCGACACATGGATGAATATCGCCCCTGTTCGTCAAAAGAAATGCCCCCTCCACCCATCCAAATATGTGGCTATCAAAGCCAAAATTGACAAATTATGCATTTTCGGGTTCATTTACCCCATTGCGTGCACTTCTTGGGTCTCCAACCCCGTCCCCATTAACAAAAAACATGGAACTATTCATGTCTACACAGACTTTCACAACCTCAACCACACTTGTCCCAAAGACAACTTCCCAAGCCCCTTCATCGACCAAATAGTCGATGATTGTGCTGACCATGAGGCCCTATCCTTTATGGATGGGTTCTCTAGATACAATCAAATTCAAATCCACCCAACAAATCAGTACAAAACTGCTTTTACAACCCCTTAGGGTACCTTTTCTTATCGCGTCATGCCCTTTGGAATAAAAAATGTTGGTTCTACATTCCAACGGGCCATGACCTATGTTTTTCATGATGTTTCTTGCATCATACTCACTTATTTGGATGACCTCACTGCTCGATCCAAAAAGAGAACCCATCATTTTTCATCGATGTCACCAATATAATATCTTCTTGAACCCCCTCAAGTGTGTCTTCTATGTCATTGTCGATCGCCTCCTCAGGTTCATTGTCTAACAACACGGTATCAATATGGACACCCTCAAGGTCCAAGCTGTCACTGAAATTCCACCACCTAGGACTTTGCGCCAACTGCAAAGCCTACAAGGCAAAGCCAAATTTTTACGTCACTTTGTCCCACACTATGCCACTCACACACATGGTTTTATCCTCTTACTGCACCATGATATCCCATTTCGATGGGATAAACATGCTCTAACAACTTTTGATGATTTAAAATCCACCCTATCCAATGACCCTTTTATTAGTCCCCCAGAATATGATCATGATTACTTCCTCTACCTATCAGCCTCTACTATTTCGGTCGTAGGAGTCCTCGTCCAATTAGGGGATGATGGGCATGAACATGTGATTTAACACATTAGTAAAAATATTTCACGACCACCCTTAAAATATAATCATGATGAAAAACTCGTGTTAGCAGTTTTCCTCGCAGTCCAAAAACTGCGACATTACATTCTTCTTCGAACTACCACGGTCATGGTAGATTCCAACCCCATGAAGTACTTGCTCAACCGATAGAATATTAACAACAAATTTTCCCAATGGATCATTATCCTTCAAGAATACGATCTAGAGTTCTCTACTCTCAAAATCAATAAATCTTTGGTCCTAGCCGAACTCATTACGACTTTTCCCTCAGACACCAAAGATTCACCCATCAATAAATATTTCCTTGATGAGCACCTCTTCTTCATCTCCTCATACAACCCCTAATATGGCTAACTTATCATCTACCTTCATACACAAAATTTTGGGTCTCACCTCTCTAGAGATGACCATCGATGCATTCGCCATCAAGATCCCCAATACCTCCTCATTAGATACACTCTTTATTGATGTGGGTTTGATACCATCCTTCGACGATGTCTTACCATCGACAAAGATGACAAAGTCTTGAATTATTTCCACAACAATGCTTACGGTGGTCACCTATCGGGTATGTATACCGCCCAAAAAATCATTTGAGGATACTTCTATCCCACTTTGTTTCATGACTGCATCCATGCTATCAAGCGATACGATAAATTCCAGCTTTATGTAAACAAAGCACAAGCTCCACCATCTCTTCTACACCCAGTAATCATGACCGAACCCTTTTTTAAATGGGGCATATATTTCATGACTTTCCATCCTCCATCCAATAATTGACACAAGTACATTGTGGTGGCAGTAGATTATTTTACCAAATGGGTCGAATTGATGCCCACATTTAACAACATTGCTAACACAACAACGCGTTTCTTCTTCAACCATGTCATTACTCGGTTTGGAGTCCCAAAACAATTAGTTTCTAATCATTGTAAACACTTCGATATTGAGATCTTTGCAGAACTCTCCTCAAAGTTAGGCTTCACCCATGAGTTTTCCTCCCCATACTACCCTTAGTCCAATGGATAGGTCGAGGTTGTCAATAAAATCCTCAAAACCATGCTACAATGAAACTTTAACAAACACAAGACCAATTGACATAATATGTTTTTTTAATATCTATGGGGCTATCGCAAGAGATTCAAAACTGTAAATGTGTTGAACCTACACAGAATAGATCTAGCTAGAAAATACTACACACATTTGCAGAAAGAAATTGAGAAAGAAGAAGCAAGATAGAAAGAATGGAATAATTCTCATTAACCATATTCCACACTCAAAGAGTGAATAATTTACAATAGATATAGGATACATGAGTAAATAATGAGGCATAGTGGTGGTCTAGATTGATCTGGACACACACCAATAGTTACAAGAGTAAACTGCCACCTAGTCTAGTCTCTCAGGCAGTTACAAGAGTGAACTACCACCTAGCTGAGTTAACTAGTCAACCAGTCTTTAGTTAACTTACTGAACAAAGAGTAGTGAGTTGGTGATGATCCCAATGTTGCATGGTGACAAAACCAATGAAACATCTAAACTCAACTCAACTAGTCAAACTAAAGTGTCAACTGAATGAGAATATTCTCCAGGTGGAATATTCTCCCCTAAAATATAGGAGACTGTATAATGACTAATTATGACTAATAAACAAGGAATAACCTTAGGAAAAATAAATCCTAGGTGTGTGTGAAGTAACTCCAACACCCCCCCTGAACATCACTATGGTGAAAATAAAGAATGGGTCCTGGCTACAAGGCCATGCTAGGTACCCAAATACAAAAGATACACTGAAATACATGAGGAAAGAGGGAAAACCTCATGGCTACAAAACCCCCCCTCAAATTACAATGCATAAAAATAAAAAATTATAAGGAACAAAAGGCATTTGCTAAGCAACCATGTCCTTCACTCCAAGAAGACCTCACAACTGTGAAAGTTTGTTCTGTTTGAATATTCTGTTGAAGATGTAGATGTCTGAACGGATCTGATGAATTATATGCATCATTGATATTTCCACACATATCCACTTTATCTTCTTGTAATGAATAATATCCAAATAAATTTTGGATGAAATTTTAAAAACCGTACGACCGTTTCCAGAAAAATGTTAAAATTTTGTTGATTTTAAAATGATCATAACTTCACTTTCTGGACTCTGTTTCAGACGATTTGTTTTTAGAAATTGGATATTTTCCCAAGAGGAATTAAAATATCCAATTTGTTTTTGCAAATTGTGATCAGAAAATATCAGAATGGCATCTGATGTGCGTGGCTCTCTTTTTGTCTCTTGACATGCATGGATGGTGCATGCAACAATATCTGCATGTGACTCTTGAGATGCATGCCATATATATTCCACATGAATTTCAGAAAATAAATCTAAAATGGAGTAGACATCATCTTCAATTAATGGAATACAAATTTCTGCAAATACTTTTGTAGAAGACTCTTCATAATAAGAGGCTTGATCTTCTGATGGATTTTCTTATGGCTCTATTTGTTCGACCTCCTGCATGAAATCTTCACAATATTCTTTATTCCCAAATAGAATCTCCAATCTGTTCTAATTCATTTGGAGTTAATCCTTGTGATTCTTCATATACTTGATGGAAAAGTTCGGGAGAAACAGACATGCCGATACTTCGTATGGCCATATCTTGTCTATTGAGAAAGTCATTTTTCTCATCAACAGAATCAGGCTCTACTTCCATTTCCATATTTATTTGGTACAAGCCTCTGCATCTCAGATGAAGCGGAATTTTTGGCTTCCATTCCAAATAGTTATGAGGCGTGAGAAGTATTCCCGACGAATAATCCATCTTTTGTTGTCTTCAATCTTTTGTACCTGCAAAAAATGATTTGGTGTAGCTTTTTCTTAGTAGTCCATCGACTCTGATACCATGTAAATGTTTTAAACCTGCACAAAATATATCTATATAGAAAATACTACACACATTTTCAGAGAGAAATTAAGAAAGAAGAAGCAAGATAGAAAGAATGGAAGAATTCTCATTAACCGTTATCCACACTCAAAGAGTGAATAATTTACAATAGATATATGATACATGAGTAACTAATGAGCCATAGTGGTGGTATAGATTAATCTAGACACACACCAATAGTTACAAGAGTAAACTTCCACCTAGTCTAGTCTCTCAGGCAGTTACATGAGTGAACTGCCACCTAGCTGAGTTAACTAGTCAAGTAGTCTTTAGTTAACTTACTAAACAAATAGTGAGTTTGTGATGATCCCAATGTTGCATGCTGACAAAATCGATGAAACATCTAAACTCAACTCAACTAGTCAAACTGAAGTGTCAATTGAAAGAGAATATTCTCCAGGTGGAATATTCTCCCCTAAAATATAGGAGACTGGATAATGACTAATTATGACTAGTAAACAAGGAATAAACTTAGGAAAAATAAATCCTAGGTGTGTGTGAAGTAACTCCAAAAAACCATCGATTTTACACCATTCCACCTCGTCCACGGGATCGAATCCACACTCCCTATCGAGTGTGAAATACCCACATTACACATTGCCATAGTGCTCTTACCTGACACTGCTCCAATGGAGCAATGCATGTTGACATTAGAGTCCCTTGATGAAGACCGTCGATCTTCATTACAACACAACGAGGTAGCTAAAAAATGATCCAAGGCCAACTTTGACCGCCATGTCAACCTTTGCTCATTCAACAAAGGTGATCTTGTGTTAGCCTATGATATCTCCCACGACACTCTCGGCCATGGGAAATTCAAGTCATTATGGAGAAACCCCTTCATCATCCAATGTTGCCTCACTAAATGTGCCTACATCTTGGCCTCTCCCGAAGGCTCCCCCCTCAAAGAACCCATCAATAGGTTGTACTTGAAGAAGTTCTATGCCTAAGCATAACGCCCCCTACCTTAGGTTTCTCCTTATACACATTTGTATATTTTTCAGTCTTGTTTTTTACATCAACCACCACTCCTCATGTTTGATCTATCACCCTTATTGTTGACAGATGCATCATCCATCAACCTACCACATGGGTTATGTTGAAGGTGCCAGCCATTGGACCCAGAATCTCGCTTCAACTACTTTGACCCTCTATACCCCCTCACATGTGCTACTCCATTCCAATGACATATGCTTAGGTCCGACCACCAACATTTAGGCTGAATATGATGTTGTCATTGGTCTCCTCGTTGAGGCCAGTCACCACCACATTCGTCACCTTGGCATTCTGTTAGATTTCCAGCTTGTCATCTTGCAACTCAACAACGTGTATCATGTTCATGATCCTTTCCTCTTCCGTAAATACCTGCAAGTTAGACTCCTATCTCGCAACTTTGATTCCAACACATTTTCACATATTCCAAGAAACCTCAATAAAGTAGAAGATCACATGGCTAACCTAGTATTGGATTGACATTTATCACATTAAAAACATAACATGATATATCTGTCAAAGATAGAAAAATACATCATAACCATAAAAAAAAACACAAAGACAAGTATGATAATCAATATATCCATTATATATATATATCAAAAAGGTCATCACTATTTTACAAAAAATATATATACACATATGCATGTAGGCTCATAAGTCTCATCATCACTATAAATACAAAACTGGGTATCAAATACCCTATACAAAATTGGTCCCCTAAATGTATACATCTCATCTCGGCACTCATGGTGCCCCTAGTGCCCCCCCTAGGTCCCTTGTCAGCCGGAGGTACCCCACCAGTTGGGGGCACTCTAGCTCCAGGAGGTAGCCGACCTATCATGGCTTCCCCCACCACTTCTTCCCTATGGATCAACACCCACCACTCTACCGATACTCCTACACACTGGCCCAAGATATCATCATCCTGTATGTGGGCCCATACACCCTATGGAACCCCTTGTAGGACCTACTCGAACCATCGAAGAAAATCCTCTAAAAAGGATATCGCATCCCCCTGTGTCTCTCTTGACGGCCTTGCACCAACATCATCTTGTTGGTGCCTCTTCCTATCCCTCACCTTTGTTGGCTCTCATCAAGTCGACTCTTATATGATCTCAGCCACTTGACCTAGGGTCCAACATCTGTAAAACAACCCAAATATAGTGTCAACATCCATACCCATTTCTAATAAAAACTATCTACTAAAATCAAAAAATAGATAACACACATACCTCTATGATCCCAGTCCTCCCTAGGAGGAAGCACCATGTCTAGATCCTATATGTAATCCATACCAATGTATGGAAACTATAAGATAACTTGCGACATTTTCCACCACACTTGAGCAACGGTGGTCATAAAGTAATGGCCACCCTCCCCCCCACCATGAAGGGCCAAAACATGCACCGACCACATCAATCGAGGATCTCGCTGCGATGCTGGAGCCAATAAAATTTGAGGGCGCAATAGGGACACCCTCTCCAAAAACCACGCCACCAAGACCGACCCAAACACGAAGTCACTAGAATCGACACGTTGACACCGGTTCAACTGGGACACCATCCGAGTCTTCATCAACACACCCCATGTGAATAGGTCTCCATCCAAGACCTCCTCAACCACTCTCAGCTACCCACCAGTGATCTGTTGAGTGCCTAAGGATACATAAATGCTCACCACCATGATAGCTATGCACTTTTTTAGCAGGTCATCTAGGGCCTCAATCCACAATACAGAACCTGAAATAGGGTTCAGCCTCGAACAATGTCTCTCCGCAATCGTCTCTACCCTATCCTCCCCTGCTAGATGGGGATCAACAACCAATTCCCTTCCCTGAAATGGGAGTCCTGTCAAAAAATAAATTTTCTCTGTTGTAGAGAATGTCAGTTGCTCCCCCCATACCAAAAAACATTATAGACCAGTGCTCCACATTTGACTCAGAAACTAAAGCAAGAAATTATGCGATCGTATCAATGGACAGTCGAAAAACTTCAGCAACCCACATGATGCGAAGTGTCTGTGCACTATTGGATGCTCCCTCACAACCTCTCTCAATTGATCCCAATCTCGCTCTTGCTAGTGGACCGATATTGTCCCCAACTCTGTTGATCACCTACATTCAACCGAAAACACCTAATCAGACACATCATACATAAAACATAATACACCTAAAAAATTCATAAATCCATAAGCCTGCACACAGTGCGCGACTTTAACCAATTCAGTCATGCATTTGTGTGTGAATGTTCATTAGATAGTTGTGCATGAATGCACACCTGTCTTACACATAGCCGCACATGAGTGTGCAATTGTCCTTGTTACAAGCACACATCTAATGTGTGCCTATATATCTAACCCACACAACCATATGCGTGGATGTTACCTACACAAATGCACATTATGCACAGGTTTTCCCATCACAGCCTCACATTCATGAATGCACGACTATTTGGGAAAAACCCACACATATTGTGTGGAAAGTCGACTTCTAACTGCACACACATGCACGAGTATTCTCCCTTTTCCTGTGCACTAGTGGGAACCTACCTCAAAAACACCCTATAAAACCCTCCGTATAGTCCCTAGCTACCCTCCCCTAACTTAAAAAATTACAGGACGGTAAAGTCACTAACCCATCTCTCACAACTCCTGGATCGATAGCCCCAAGCTCCCACAATATTCAAATCACCTCACAACTCTCTCGCTAGATCAAAAATAGTGTCAGTGAAAATGAGGTGGCATTGTGGGCCCACCATCCATTTATAGGCCCTTTTTCCCAACTTCCACATTCTCGTACAGGAGCTCAGATCCTCCATTTTCTGAACTATTCTCGACCATGATATCCTGATCCATCCATTTACACATTTATATTCCTGAGGTTATCATCTTCACTTCTCCCTAGGGGAGCCTTTTTTTTCACGTCCCGTTCAGGTACGCATGCTTACTTTAAGTTTTATCAAATATCTGTTATATGTTCTTTATCATTAGATATTGTTCACGTCGGGTATTTGGTTTTTGTGCAGGTACTTGTTAAACAAGCTTATAGTCCCTTCAAGTATATGTTCGAAACTGGCATGTAATTACTCCCTCTGTAAACAATTGCATATCCAAATCACCCTATGCCATTTTCCTTTAACGTCCCTACATTCGGCTCTGCAGTACCTTTACCTCTTCCACATTTTGGTACTTTCAACCGATAACACTCTCCCTCACATGATTTGTCCCATTCATATCTCCCCTTGGAAATTTGACACTCACGTTGTTTCGACCCCCTAGGATTGGGAGTCCCGATAGTTTTTTTCACTTCCAAGAATGAACCTCATACTTATTCTTATCATATTGCTAACCTTTCCCAATGGAATCTCAGGTCATATCACCCTACACTTGGTTCTATTGACTACACCCCCGTAGTTCCATTATCCCTCCATCTCATCCACCATTAGTTTTCCCATCTATAGATTGTCCTCCATCCATTTACCTAATACAAAAACCCACCCATGGGGCCCCCACCCCCCACCAGTTCTCTTTTACAAACGTGTTCCCTAAACAAGCCAAGCCATATTTCACTGGGGAACCCATTTCTGTATCTGTATACTCAACCCCAATTATTTTTTATTCATTTGGTAATTGTATAAATCCCTTGTTTCCAGCATATACATAGCTTGTTTAAGTCATCATCCCCGATGGCCTTCTTTTACATGGAAAAGCAACCCATGTCACCCTTGATTGGGGCATCCACCCTTTTTTTGTATAGACATCCTTAACAAACCTTGAGTATCCTAAATCCATGTAACAATGATCTCTGATTTTTTCCACCTTTTCATCCTACAACATAGTTTAAACCCATGTCTAGTTGCCCCCCTTGACACTAGATCCGGTTTTTTGGTTGCTACCAATAATTCTTCAAAACCCCAACCAAGAGTAGTCCTAATTCCCATAGTGTCTTGAATTCGTCCAAGTTACCCATCAGTACCTGATATCACCTATTACTCAGTGGATTTCAAGAAGCCTTTTGCTTCTTGATGTCATGTCTCCCTTCTTGACGACATCAAAACAATATCCAGAAGGGCTACCATATACTGACTCTCATTACCTTTTCAATGAGGAGTCTTAGTCAGAACAAAGAGAGTCATCATTTCTTTATGATTATGTTGACCCCCATAACATTCAACTTCAACAAACTCTCATGTTAAGGTGGGTCTTACTATGTGACCATTGCAGTTTTCCATACCAGCCGAAGACCTATGAATTTGATAGGCCATCAATGCCTACGAGTCATTAACACTTCTTACCGTCGTCCATTATTCAATTCAGATCTAGTTCACCATTCAGAACCATCATCTGTCATTATCAATCACCCCTGTGGGTGGTGCAACTATCTACATCATCATAAACCTTCAGTTGCAGTCCCATATTTTGGTTTCATGACATGAGCATGGTGCATGCTCGCCTCATTTGTATAAAAAATTTATTTTCTCTTCGTAGAGAAAGGTTTGGTTCCCACAATTTTACCTCTTCCTCTGGCGGATCACTCTTGCAATTCCTCTCTTCTCTCTTCATCACAATGGCACCATTAGAAAAAGAAACATTGATGTATTTTGGCTATATGTATGCTCCTAACCTCACACATCAGGGGGCATCTGTTTTCACCGAAAAATCATTTGCAACATTACAAACAACGGTTGAAGAAAGACATCAATTCCAACAGCAATTAGTACACCTATAACATCAAAATCCATCAAAAGGGCATAAAACTATATACTTGGTTCAAAAATCAAAGTGCGCAAATTCACCAAAGGAAGCGCATGCACTGTGCGTAGAATGCGCAGACCAACACAACCCTAATTGCTTACTGTGTGGAGAATGCATGATTTTCTATGAGAAAACCCTGACACTTCTCATGAATGACACATTTATGAAACTTGTCGGCCTCTCAACCACTTCCAGTCTGACCCCCAACATTGTTTGACACTCATATCTGAGAGAAATCTAGCTTGGAGGCTAGCCAAGGGCTAGGAAGTTCCCTAAAAGGCCCCTTGTTCACATTATGAACTAGTTATATCTTTCCATGAATGGAAAATATAAACATGTGCCATGGGTGTGCTAGAAAAATAATAACTTCAAGGTATTGTTTTGCTACAAGAATTCTTCTTGGATAATCCTCTTTTCTCTTTAAATCATTCAAGTACTATAGCAAGGGCCATTCAACTCACCTCTTGAGAGGATTGGCATTGTATTTCTCTGCCATTGTTACTTTCCATTGTATGAAGAGAAGATCTCTCTATCAGGTAACTCAAGAGCCCTCCCAAGGAGGAAGAGAGGATTCATAAGTCCCTTCCTTTCTCTACGGTGCTAGACTATCAATATATTGATCCATTGGTAGCTATATGATTGTCATTTTCATGGTTCTAGTTCTTGCAAGTTTTCTAACATTTGTTTCTTTCTTTTTCTTTTTTGTTTCATGTGTATTTGTTTATCTAATAAACTCACAACCCTTTGTCTTGTTTAGCTGACTTAACTAGGAAAGTAAGTGTTGTGTTTTTTCTCACCTAGGTGACAAAACCAACACAACAACATCCACTCCAGTTTTGTCAGCACCATATTTCTCCAAATCAATTTTCCTTGAATGTGATGTGTCAAGAGTTGGATTAGGCATCGTAATTATGCAAGATAATCAATCCATTGAATTCGAGAATTGAAAATTCAAACCAAGGGAGAAAATAAAATCAACATGTGATAAAGAAATGTTGGAAATTATGCATGCCTTGGTTAAGTGGAAACAATACTTGTTGGGAATAAAATTTCTCATGAAAATGGACCACAATAACTTGAAGTATTTATTAAATCAGAAAAATATTTAATCAGAGTAGAAAAAATGGGTGAGAAAAATCTAGGTCTTTGATTTTGATATTCTTTACAAAAAAGGGAAGGAGAATTTGGTTGTGGATAGTTTATCAAAAAAACTTGATAATGATGCTACTCTATGTGCTATGTCCATCATCACTCTCAAATGGATCTTAGAAGTTCAAACTGAGTATATAAAAAATCTAGAAATAAGAAGGCTAATACAAGAAGTTGAAGGTGACCCAAATAGAAATCCTAAATTCACTTTGGAGAATGACCTACTGTGGTACAAACAACAAATTTCTTTCCTAGCTCTTCCAAGTTCAAACTTCATGTTTTGAAACAAAATCATGATTCTCCATCAACAGGCCATGTGGAGTTTTTCAAAACTTACTACAATATATGCCAGTCCTTCTTTTGAAAAGGTATGTGATCCGACATTCAGAAATATGTGGCAGAATGTGACACCTGTCAATTACAAAATTTTGAAACTATTTCTCCTCTTGGTATTCTGCAACCCCTTCATATCCTAGTCCAAAAATGGTTTGAAATATCTATGGACTTCATTATTGGTCTTCCTACCTTTGAAGGAAAAGACGCTATATTTGTAATGGTCATCTGATCAACCAAATATGCCCACTTTATCTGGATCTCTTCAAAGGCCAAGGCCAACCAACTTGCTGATAGGTATGTTAAAAATATTTTTAAACTTCATGGATTTCCCAAAGTTATCTTAACTGATAGGGATCCCAAGTTTAATAAAAAAAATTGGAAGGAACTATTTTTCCAGGTGGGCACATCCTTAACCATGAGTACCTCATATCATGCCAAACAAAATGGCCAAATTGAAGTGGTTAATAAATGCCT
>SNQJ01S0121824.1:23612-35515 GCA_010110895.2 Picea sitchensis | reverse complement strand
GAACGGTGGCCGATCTCTATTATTATTGTAAGTTGATTCATCTTGAGATTAATAAAGAATACTTTTCCCGTCCCAATGCACGAGTTTTATATGTTTTATTCGATTTATGCTTAATCTCTAACCCTCTAGTAGAACAATAGCATGCATGCGTAGTGTTTTGTCTTGATTGCAGGATCGTCTTTGGAAGGAGCAGTAGCAGCAAGCAGATAAAGCACGATGGAGGATCTACACCAAACATCAGTAAAAAGGTTAGTAGGTTCTTTCCATGTTTGCATGTGAAAAAGGGTTTTAGGTTTGGGATAGAAGGTTAAAAGTGATTTCTTAAGGGTCATGATCTGCATGCAAGTTTAAGCCCTAGCTTGTTAGTCCGTAGGGTATAATTTCCCAACAACATTAGGTTTGATTATAATATGTTTGCTTCCAAATTAGTTTTTTTGGTAATAGTTTTTTCTTCAGATTTAGATCTAAAATTTCTTGAAAATATTCATTTAACAAGGTTCTCAAAATCTTGTAACTTTTGTATTATTTGTAAAATTTGTAAATTTATGTCTATAATAGTTAATGATTTTTTTTAATAATTACTGTAAATATTAGGGATTTGTTAGTTAGTAGTTAGCACTCTTAGGAAAAGCTTTTGTTATCTCCTTTTTTATAGAGGAGATTGAATTATTGGCTAATAGAGCCATTAAACCCATCAGGGACAACCATTCCAAATATCTTGGGTTATGTTTTAAGGACCTCAGACCGAGTTGTTTCATCTTAGTTGATGCGTGATCACTTACACCCATCAAAAAATGGAGTTAGAAGGAGGGACATACTGACAAGTTGGCCTCTTGGAGTCTTTATTTAAAAAAAAAAAAATCACTTATGGTTCCTCTCCCGATTTATGATTTGGAGCATGATTTTAGTTCATGCCATCCTACTTGAAGCATTCCTTGAAACATACTCAAATCCTTTTCAAAACTATGTTTTTATGGTAAGGGTACAATTTTTTCTTTTGTACATCTTTGTTAGTTTATTTTAAAATGTGAATCTTTTGGAGTATTTACTGACAATGAATTATGTAATTTATTTCCCCTTACTCTCCAAGGAAGAATTGAAAGGTGGTTCAAAGAGTTATCAGCGAAATATATTTACTCATGGAACAAATTC
Organism: Picea sitchensis; assembly: GCA_010110895.2. Classification (NCBI taxonomy): domain Eukaryota; kingdom Viridiplantae; phylum Streptophyta; class Pinopsida; order Pinales; family Pinaceae; genus Picea; species Picea sitchensis. Next base: position 34,363 of record SNQJ01S0121824.1, on the reverse strand, counting down.
ATGAAGTATTTCTTATTGCTCATCAAAATTACGATTATGATAAATTGTGCTTATAAATGAATAGTTTTTCAATGCTTGAAAATGAGTCTGTTGAACAATTTTATTCTAGAATTCCGTTACTTTGTTGTAGATTTCATCTTGAAGATTTACCCTCTAAGAAAGATATGCTAGAACGGTTTTTCTTCCTTTTTATTTCAAATCGTAAACATAATGAAACAAGATATGATGAACATAATATATATATTTCTCAGGGTGTGCAAGGCATTGATTATATGGTTAATATTGGTCCTATTTCAAATTATTTTGATCCAATCATTGAACCTGAAACTGATCCACCACCACACATGTTAGGAGTTTTTATTTCACATTTGCAGCAATCAGAAAATAATTCAAATCTAAATCTTCAATCTGAAAATATTCTTTAAGTCCCTATTGATGTTGGTTGTGAAGAGGAAAATTTGTTAGAAGTAAATTCATAGAAACATAGGATTTAACTATTGAACATGTCAATGATGATTCTTCTACAGAGGCTAATCTAGAACTAGTGCATACTTTTTTTAGTGGAATATTTACTTCTTAATCAGATCTTATCCAATAATCTCTTGAAATATGTTTCATTTCATGATGATGAAAATCGTATATACTATGGTAATCACTATTTAATGTATCTTGATTTGTTTACTAATCGTGATACATACAATAATGATTCAATTGATCTTCATGTTCACACTCCCATTTCAACTGGTTCAAATTTCAGTAAAAAGGATTTTTTTTGCAAATCAATGTAATAAGCGTCTTGAGGTCTCCTTTAACTTAGTTCAATATGTTGAAATGGAAAATATTATACGTGTTAATATCAATTATAAATATCTTGCATATCCATTTTCCAATCTTAATGAATCTAGTATTTTTCATGATTTGCAAGAGATGGAAGTTCTCTATGATAATTATTTTGATATGGATAAGACACCTTACATAGAGCTCCCTATGCACAAGTTTGAAATTTCAACTTTATGTTCTTCTGATGATTTTATTGCACCTCAAAATTCATTTCAAGTATTCAACGATGTTCATTCCAATATTTCATTCGACACTTATTATGATCAAATCTTTGTTGATCATTCCTTTTATTTTCTTGATAATGTTATTCTTGTAAATACTTATTTTTCTCTTTTGAGTGTTTTTTCATGCGAATAAATTGATAAGAAATTGGAGAATTGTCAGGAGAATGGGCACTTCGGTCTTGGCTGATGGTTATCTTGGGTCCCCATAATCTTGATAAATTCTCTAAACTCATTTACATTCTTCCATACTTTTCTTCTAATTTCCTTTATGGTACATATCATGATGGAATAAAGTTTTGGTTAGAAGATTCCTTTGGTAGGAAGTTTCATGTAAATAAGAGTCTTGTTCTCTTTTATATTCTTGATATAGATGTACCAATTTCAGTTTCTCAAGTTTCTTAGTATTGCGGGTGCTTATTTTTCTAATTTTTTATGTACATAGTCAATAAGGTCTTAAGTAGTTGGAATGGTTGCATTGGAAGTTTGACTTTACTTAGTCGTTACTGATTATATGAATGGTGTAGTGTATATTTACGAATAGAATAGATTTTTTTTGGTGTTTACATTTTCTTTTGTCAACATGAATAAGTGAAGCAAGGCATCACTTTCAGGACAAACAAAAATCATCATTTAGGGAAGTATTCTCTTCTTTTGTTTTGCATTAATTATTTTCTTGAATATCATGTTTAAGTGTTTCCCTTCAAGTCATATCTTTAAATTCTTATTATTTTTAGCTTTATTGCAGAATGTTTTAATATGATCAAATTTAAAAAAAAAATAGCAAGGATAATCTAAGTGAACTAATGAAAATGATCTCAACTTTTGATTATATTAGATTTAACATTACCTTTAAAAGGTTGTATCTTAAAATAATTCATCAATAACTATGACTTAACTATGAAATGTTTATATGGTCATTTCTCTATAATTTTAAAATCAAATTGTTGTAAAGGAGATGGGCGATAAACAATAGAAATTGATTTAGGTTTTGACTTCTTGAATGGACTTCACTTGTTTTGAAAATGACGAATCATGAATTCACACTCAAATAAAGGGTTTATTTATTTTTCTTCATGTACATAATGTTTAATTAAGGAGGACTTATTAGCTTAATATTTTATGTGAAAATTAGCAATATTAAAAGTAGTTCTTCTTCAGAAACGCGTGAGGAGCGAGAGCGCGAGTGGAGCGCGACCTAAGCAGAGATCAGCGCAGCGAGCAGCGAGCAGGGGTCCCCCAGCCATGGGCGCTGGTGGGGGATCCGTCCCTACCTCTCCCCCTTTGCCAGAGATTGATGCCTTCAGGAAACTGGTGGCCGAGGCTTCCAAAAGACCACCGTCAGTAGCACAACAGAAGTTCGTCAAGAAACTGGAATGCATCCCAAGCGTAGAACTGCCATTAGAAGAAACTTGTAGGTCGACAATCAATCTGGCAGAAATAGGTCTTATCAGGCAATTTACCGGGCTCTGGCCCTCTCCCAAATCCTTTGAAGCCTGGGTGCAGAGGAACTGGAGCCGACTCATCTCATAAGGGATAAAGAGTCACTTAGTAGGGAATGGTTACTTTGTTTTCGTCTTTGAAAACCCTGAAGATAAAAACCTCATTTTCATAAACGGCCCATACTTCATGGGACCCCAGGGGTTATATCTGAACAAATGGACCCCGTATTTCGATCTAGCTCAGGATGTGCCATCCATTGTTCCAGTGTGGGTTCACCTACCACATCTCCCTTTGCACTGCTGGAACCAAAAATCATTGCATGCAATCGACAACAAGCTCGGAAGGTACATCGATCAAGCACCAAGGAAAGATCAATACTCATGTGCTTGGATCTGCGTGGAGGTGGATCTGGAAGTGGGATTACCAGAGGCAATCAAACTTACAACGGCAGATTGGACGCATATCCAGGAGCTAGACTATGAACAATTACCTTTCAAATGCCGGCATTGCCATGGATATGGCCACTTCGCAAGGCACTGCAAAAAAAAGAATGCAGAGGAGAGTGAGAATGCGAAAACAAATCAGTGGATCACAGTCCAGAAAACAGGGACAGCAAGATCTAGAAACAAAGGAACAACGAAGAGTGACAACCCTGGGCAACTGGAGCAAGAGCAACTTGACGGGGACCCCAATCCCATGCCGCAATCAGCAATGCAAGAAGAAAAGCTCATTAAAGAAACAGAAGAACCAGAGATAATTATGGAAAGAAGGGTACACCCAAAATCCCCCTCAAAAAGAAAAGACACTGGGGAACAAGGGCAAATGGCAAGATCCATGGAGGCAGCCCCCTCACCTTTATATGCAGACATAGCCAGAAATAAAATAATTGAACCAGTAAGCTCCTCTGAGGATGAGATCTTAGAAAGACCAACCAAAAGAGCAGGAAGGAAATCCCATAAAGAAGCTAGGGAGGAAGAGACAGAAAGACAAAAGACCCAAGGAAGCCAACCCACCATAGAAATGTCAATCGGCAGAAATACAAGGATAAGGTCTCAAAAAGGAGGAGGCCCGTCCACCCCCACTAGTAAGTAATGAAAATCGTCTCTTGGAACTGTAGAGGTCTGGGGAACTCGACGAAAATTGAAGCAGTTAAGGACCTGATGAAAGTGGAACCAACAGACATTCTCATTCTCCAAGAGACAAAAATTGAAGGGGAAGCCCTTCTAGAGATCAGCAGAAGCAAATGGCAGAAGAATGTAGGGAAAGCAATCAGTGCAAGGGGATCCTCCGGAGGAATAGAAACACTATGGAAGGAAGATCAGTTCAGCCTCGTCAACTCCTTCAGCACTCAGCATTGGAGTTACACTAAACTGAAGCATACAGTAAGTAAGTTAACCATTGCATTATTCAATCTTTATGTACCAACTCTGCACTCTGAAAAGAAAGACTGTTGGAAAATTGTAATTGAGTATCTAGAACTAATTTCCCCAAACAATATAATCATTGTTGGAGATCTCAACCTAGTAATGAATGAAAACGAAAAGAGGGGTGGAAGGATCAGCAAGGACCAACAGATTCATGCAGTAAAAGACATGATACAGCAGTGGAACCTAATGGATTTTAAACCACGCAGAGGACTCTACATCTGGACCAATAATAGGACAGGGGAGGAACACATTTCTGCCAGATTGGACAGGTTCTTGGTTCAAAGAACTTTGCTGTTGGAAAGGAAGTTAATATCCACAGCCATCCTTCCCAAGCTTACCTCAGACCACAAACCCATTCTGCTTTTGTTAGAGGATGAATAAATTTTAGGCCCAATCCCATTCAGATTCAGCCCTTTGTGGAAAGAAAAGAGTGGTTTCTATGAGACAGTCTGAAAGGCATGGGCCACCACAGTAACTGGGTCTCCCCATTTTGTCTGGGAAAAAAAACTTAAAATAACAAATACAACTCTCAAGGAATGGAGTAAAATACCGAAAAGTAATCCCAACACCCAAAGAAAGGAGCTAGTGCAGCAGTTGGGAAAGCTGCAAAACGAAATGGAAATAAAATAAATTGTTAACTCAGATCTAGAAAAGGAGCAAGCAATCCAAAGTAAAACTTACCATTCCTTCAGAATCTAAGAAGAATATTGTAGATTAAAATCCCGCTGCTTATGGATGGAATCCGGGGACAAAAACACATCTTACTTCCATCGCCAATTCAAAGCTCGGCTCTCCAGGAATCACATCTCTGAAATCACAACCAATGATAGGAATATTTGCAAAGGAATAGATCAAATAAAGGTTGTTGTTGCCTTACACTTTCACCATATTTACAACAAAGAGAATGATGATAACAAAGAAGGCAGCAAGGACTTCCTCAAGAACATCCCGACTCTGGTTACAAAAGAAGATAACATAGAACTTTTGAGCCAAACCAACGAAGAAGAAATCTGCAAAATCATCTGGTCCATGGCCCCTGACAAAGCTCCAGGGCCAGACGGGTTCACTATTCACTTTTACAGGATATGTTGGAACATAATCAAATCTGATCTCATGAGAATGATAAAAGGATTCCTACAGAAAGCAAAACTGGGAGGTGCCACCAACTCAACTTTCCTCACTTTAATCTCGAAAGAAACAAACCCCGTCTCCTTTGATAGATTCAGGCCAATATCCCTTTGCAACACCTCTTATAAGATAATTGCAAAACTCCTTGCAAACATAATAAAGCCACTGCTGGGAAAACTCATTTTAGATTTGCAGGGAGGATTCATCAAAGGAAGACATATCCTGGATAATGTGATCCTAATTCAGGAAGCTATGCATTCCAGCAAACTCATGAAAGAGAAGGGCATGTTGATCAAGTTAGACATGGCTAACACCTTCGACAGAGTAAAGCATACCTTTCTATATCAAGTGCTACTCTCATTTGGATTTGAGCAAGAGTTTGTAAACCTGATACAAGCCTGCACCCACAGCCCATGGATAGCACCTTTGGTAAATGGGAGGCCAGCAGAGTTCTTCAATTCTTAGAGGGGGTTGAGGCAAGGCTGCCCTCTCTCCCCTTTTCTGTACATTTTAATGGCGGATTCACTCAGCAGGAAGCTGGAGCAGGAAAGGTTAATAGGAGTTGTCCCAGGCCTGAGAATTACGAAGGACCTCAAGCCTATTAATCACGCTCTGTTTACGGATGATTCTCTTATGCTAGGAGGAGCCTCAAATAGAGTAGCTTCTGCATTTAAGATCATACTTCAGAACTACTGCAATGTGTCAGGAGATTTGATAAGTGAAAGGAAAAGTGTTGTCTATAGTTGGAATGCAACAGAACATGAAATCCAAAGGATTGCCAGCACCTTGGGGTTCAAAGGGTATGCAGATTGGGAAAAGATACAGTACCTCGGGTTGCCATTAACATTGGGCATCAATAAAGTCAACCTGTGGGAAGGAGTCCTAACAAAAATTAAAGGGAAAATTGATGCCTGGGGAGGACATTGGCTCACACACGAGGGAAAATTAACACTGATAAAGGCAGTTCTCTCCTCACTGTTGATCTACCAAGAAGCTTATCTCCTGGCACCCAAATCAATTTCTGGGCAAATCAATAAGTTCCTGAGAGATTTCCTGTGGCATGGTGGCAAAGGGAATCAACACAAGTTCCATTTGGTCAGATGGGAAACAACAAAGCTTCCTATAAGAGATCCCCTGGAAGGACTCTCAATGAAAACACTTTGGGCCAGAATCTGGATCTCCATCCCTAAGTATGTGTGCTGGAAACTATGGCTTGCAAGAAACGAGAAAATCTTCAACAACGTAGCATGGACCCCCAGCATGGTAACAGTGAAAGCAAAAGGTCTCCTCTTAGAAACTCTGAGTTCTCAAGCCCACAAAACAGATATATCGCTGCAACAGGAAGAAAAGAATTGGCTCGGTAACCCTATGCTCACTTCTAGGACCCAAAGCATTGAAAAACCCCATTCCAAAACAAAATGGAGGCTAAGAGACAATAATGACACTTTCCAAAGATGGTGGCAGAAGCAAGGAATAACTACAACATTCTTCGACGCCGCCAAGGGCAATCCTGGCATACCGGGAGCTGGAGGAATCATTTACTCCAGCGAAGGGACAACGCTAGAAACCTTCAGTTGGGGACTTGGACAGTGAACTAATAACCAAGCATAAATCTTGAGTCTAATAAAAGTTTGCCAGATAGCTAAGCAAAGAGGCCACCAGAATCTACAAGTGTTCGAAGACTCCAAAATCTTGATCAAAATGATACATTCGGGAGGACAGTTCAATGATGTTGGACTAAATAAGAACCTGCAAAGACTAAGACACAATCTCCAGGACTTCACCTCCTTCAATTGCTACCATATACTTAGGGACTTAAACAAAGAAGCAGATGCTTTAGCTAATAAAGGATGCCTCCTGGCCCAAGGAGATCTATGCATAAATGACGGAGACCCAACAAAAATCTATATCCCTTGAAAAGGACAGCAGCGTGTAAAAATTGTAGATGGTTGTGCGAAGGAGGGCTGGAACATATGCTGAAACGCAGTGCTGGAACATATGCTGAAACATAGTGCTGGAACATATGTTGAAACACAGTGTTGGAACATATGCTGAAACAGTGTTGGAACATATGCTGAAACAATGTTGTAACATATGCTGAAACACAGTGCTGGAACATATGCTGAAACAGTGCTGGAACATATGCTGAAACACCGCTGTAACAAATGTTGAAACAGTGCTGAGACATATGCTGAAACAATGTTGTAACATATGTTGAAACACAGTGCTGGAACATATGCTGAAACAGTGCTGGAACATATGCTGAAACACCGCTGTAACAAATGTTGAAACAGTGCTGAGACATATGCTGAAACAGTGTTGAGTATTATGCTGAAACAGTGGCTGGAGTTTCGGCACTTAAATTTAATCCAGTTCTATTAGAAGACGCACAGGAACTAGTTCAGTTCACTAGTCTATAGCTATAGAAGTAGAATGGTTCAGAAATCCAGACCCAAAGAAATTCGAGGCCATTTTGTAATCGGATCTGTGGTTAGTCCACCCCATTAATAAAATCTATAACCGTTTATATCAAAAAAAAAGTAGTTCTTCTTCCAAAGGAAATAAATATTTAAAGATTTTTGCTACAATCAATTTAATTAATCAATTGAATCAATCAATTTGTATTTTATGAATTTATATACTTACCCCCTTTAAAATACAAATTCCTTCTATTTTACGTTACAACAAAAAATTCACATTATATTTTCACATAAGATGTTACTCATATTGATAAGGCTTGTTTGGGTTTAATTGTTTCCCTCGCTAGGAGAAAATGAGTAAGACTTGTATTGTTATTATCTCAAAACATCTTAACGCCATCCCACACCCTTAGGGAGTAAAGTTTTCATCCCCATCCACTAAGTAATTTGTAATGAGATTAAAATTAATCATATTGCAACCCTTTTTTGTATGACAAATGACATTTAAGGAGATTTGGAAGATAGGAGGTCTCATCATGAGTTGAACTATCATGATCATGGGTATATAGGGTATGACATTACTATCATTTGGTCACCAAGCCAGGGTAATGGCTCTCAGTTGCAAGACTGAGGGAAAGGAGGTCTCATCACGAGACAACCTTTTCATTTATGTAGATATTTGTGAATGACATTGTCACTGTCTCATTTCCAAGTTAAGACAATGGCTTCTATCTCATTCCTTATAAAAAGTAAAGAAATAAAGTTTTAAAAAAGAGTTTATAAGATATCATCTTTAATTAGTGGATGGGATAAAATAATCTAAATGGGTTAAAAGGTATCTTGTTCGAGGCTATAGACGCTTGTTGGATGTAGTGGCCATGCATGTGGTATTAGAGGTAAACTATAAGATAACATCTTATAGTCATCACAAATTTTTCCTAAGGGCATGTTCCTATGAAGAATATATTTTGTAGCAAATTTAATCCATGAATACTTGTCTTTGAATTTTGAATAATAGTTATAATGTTATCTTTTAAAAATCAATTGCAATTAGTTAAATCTTTAAAAGTTTGACTTGTTAATTTTTGGTACACATGTTTGAGGGAAAACTCTCTTTTGTTAAAAGCATTATATTTTTTCTTCTTGTACATGTAAATCTTCCATTATCTAGGTAGAGATGACAACTTCAACCTAGTATGTCGCCATTTGTTAGGATCCCAATAACTCCCCATAATGTTTTATAAACATTTAAGGGTCCCCATTCAAATATTAAAAAAATCATCTTTTTCATGGTGTTTTGATTTTGTCTTGCTTGGTTTGAAGAAGATGACTTGCTAATTTCCTTTATGTGACATTTGGTGTGTTTTGATTTTATCGATTCTTTGGATTATTTGCATCATTTGAATCTTTTGGTTCTCTCGATATTCAATGTGGTGCACATACTTAGATTAAATTCTTTGAATTCATTCCATACCTTGAGTTTCTTGAAATAAAGATTATTATGAAATTTAGTCAGTGTTTTGTTCAATGCATTAATACGTTGATTCAACATTTTGATGCTCTTTTAAATAATTCATGAAAATGTTTAAATTTTTTGAACAAAATTGCTTAATGAATGGATATGATCATTATCCCAGCATTACAGGCTTTAAATTGTGATATCCAATAATTAATTGAGTTTTCTATTTTTACATTAATATATATATATGATTGGTGTGAAATTATTTCTATATAGTTTTGATATTCATTTATTTAAATTTATTTTATTTGTTTTTAAATATTAGCTATGTAACCCTAAATTATATTAATTAATGATCTATTGTGATTTGTTTGTTTCAAGAGATGCTTTTTTTAGATTTGGAGATGGATTGTGATGTTAATCACTCATCCAAATATATGCATATCATTTGAGAATTCTCTAAATCATTATCAACAGACAACACGAAGTTGGGAGAAATTAGAACTAACCTACAAATTTTAAATGCAATGTTTGGCCAAACCAAGACAAATATCGCACAATGGTTGTAAACCCACTTGCAGACCAGGACTATTTACCCCTCGCATGACAAACTTTATCATTAAGTGAATAGTTTGGGAGAAATATTTATCTAAGGCATAATTTCTTAGATTGGATTTCGCCTCAATCTCCAAAAAGTTAACTTCAAACTTAATTTCTACAAAAGTTGGCAAGAATTTCATAAAATAGTTGACAACCCATTTCCATAATGGACCCAATTTGGTTACTCGTGAGATATTTCCCAAACAAATCCACTATTTGAGATATATCATGGGTTCTTTCCAAGGAAAATTTATGGTGGTGGAAATTGATTGGAAACACCCAGATTGTTGCTTCATTGTATAAATGTATGGGAAAATTAAGATGTAAAGGAGGGAGAGAGTCTCCGAAGAAGAGAAAATGATTATAATATTTTAGCATTATTTTTCCTTTGAAGAATTTGTTTTTTTAGAGGAATAGGAATGGAAGCTCCATCGACATCTGATGGATAAATATTTTCATGAAGAAGTCATGCATGAATTTTGGAATTGCTCTCAAAAAATTTGTATGAATGTCTTCATTAGAGTAATAAAGCCACACATTTTTATTTATCATTGTTTTCTATAAGCTTGAATGAAATACGAACATTGTTTTCAGTCTTTCATTTAATCTTTTATAATTATAGTGTTTTGAAATTTCTTTCTCAATCTTATTATTTTCATTTATTTTGATCTATTTAACTCTGAATTGATTCAGCTTATGAATTATTAAAATTCACTTGCATTTTTCATGCTTTTCATATTATCCATATGTAAAATATTTAATGATATTAATGAAGAATCACTTAAACATTTTTGATCATTTATCTACACACATAAACTAGATTAATTATAGATTGTTTTTTCTCATGCAGGATATGAATTGTTTTTATTGTTTTCTACTTGTGACTCAGTAGTTGTATTTCTATAATTATTGGACCACATTTAGATAAATTTTAGTTTTATATTTTATTTAAGTTTAAGTTTAATTTCTTTTAGTAACTTAGATGAACTTAAATGAAGTCTCCTCTCGGGGAGAAAAACATTTTCATGGCTAACAGAGCCCTTAAACCTATCATAAGTTTCTACACCAAATGGCTAGGGTTAAACTTGAGAAACTTGGATCAAGTTTCTTCCCTTGGTCATTTTATCCCATTAACACCCCACCTATATCTTCAACCTCTCTCCCAACCTCTCTCTCTCTCCTCATTGTTACTCTCACTCTCACTCTCACTCTC
>SNQJ01S0121822.1:26981-41589 GCA_010110895.2 Picea sitchensis | reverse complement strand
CTGAAAGTAAAAGACCTATAAATCAGGAAGATAATCAGGCTCCACAACCAACAGTAGGATGTGCATGCTCTGCACTAACACCCTTGTCTCCAAGGATTCAATTTGTTCATACAGATCAGCCAAACTAATGTTGTCTGCTTCTTCTTCTTCTTCTTCTGCAAGCTCAAATGTTGCAGTCTTTTCAGCTTCCTGGCTGAAAGTATTAAGCCATTCCTCAGAATGTTCATCTTCTTGTTCTACTTGGGAAGCTTCCCAAATCTGTTCGAATTCTTCTTTCCTGACAGTCTTAGCTGGTTGTCCTTCTCTTACTGTTGTTGCTTCATCTGCAACACAGACTTTGGCCTCCTCTAGGATAAGTGGTAGGAATATCCCAATTCCCTAATCATTAGAAGGCTCCTCTGATCCTCCTCTTCTGTTAGCTACATCTTCTGATCCAAATCTAACTCTGAGCTCATCTGCTCTGTTAGCTCCTCTGGCTGATTCAAACTCACCTTTGAGTTCATGAGACTCTCATATAGCCTCACCTACTTATCCCTACCCACCTAACAATATGGGATTTTCCTGCTACTTCCTTGGCAGACTATGAGATCAACTGATCCCATCTTTATCAGCACCTCAGGCTAGATTGAACTCTCCTCCAAGTCCATGAGACTTTTAGACAGTCCCATCTATGTTCCCTTGCCCACCTGGAAAATTGGAAACTTTCCACTGCCCTCCTGACAGTCTATGAGATCCCGCAGCGATCTCGATCCATTGCCCACCTGGCACGGTGAAATTTCCTGGTTGTCCTCATGACAATCTGTGAGATCCAGCAGTGATCTCAACCCTTTTGCCACCTGGCAATCGAAAATTTCTTCTCTTCCCTCCTGGCAATTCTTGAGATCTTCAGTTGATCTCATTTCCTCCTTATCATCACTGAGATTTCTCCCAGTCTCTGGCTCACATATCTGAACCATCTTCTCTAGTCCATTGAGGTTTTCAGCATGCCTCAACCATCTTCTCAACAACCTACGTTGTCTTCTAGCCATCAACTCCTTGACTGACCATTTTGCTTTTGACTTCCTCATGGGCCATTCGTATACCCATCTCGACCTTGTATTCTACTGCATCTGGAATGCAAGCTTTTCTATCTCCGCCCTTATATCAACGAGCTCTTCATCTATTTTAGATATGCTCATCAGCTCTGGGTTTTTCTTTCCAACATATCTATGGCCTTCAGTAGCCATATCGCTGTCTCTGTCTTCTCTCCTGGAAAACCTGCTGCTGTCACTCTGCACCCTGAGTGTTTCCAACATCTTTTGCAGTCCTCCTGACTGTCTCCTTGATTGCTACTTACCTGCAACCAATCATCTATAGAGCTTCTAGTACCCTGCCTTCTTTTTCCCTCTTTGCCTACAGTATATAGACAAAGTATTGGCTCTGATACCACTTGACGCAGACAGCCAATCTGCCTTGGCAAAGTCTTTTCGCGACCTCCTGGTCTTAAGGATCGTTCATTCAATTCATGAGCCGAAGCGGATCTTTCGATTCCCACTGGAGTCTCAGTCGAAATCGATCCACAAGTCCTTCGGGAAGCTCCCCTGTGCGAATGCACTAGGTGTGAGCTCCACCTTTCCCAAGCAACCACAGTGCATGTGACCAAGGGCCTAACCCCAAATTCCTTTGTTGAAATCTCATGATCTCGAGAGTTCGCGAGTCATGTCTCCCAACTCTTCCTTCACAAATCCCCGATACCCGAGATCACAAAATGGTTATGGCTTTTTTTTTTTTTGTCAGCGCCCTCCTCGCACCACCGCCGACTAGACTTAGCGCTAGCTCCTCTCACCTCTCGCACCTTCGTGAGTTTCACTGTCGATCCCTCGTGCTCTTACTTCACGAATTCTTGATATGCGAGAGTCAATGAAGTGTTGACCCCTTCCTCCTGGTGACACATATCCGCCTGTCTGTCACACGGGCCCCACCTTATGGCCCTGCCACGTGTCCACACGAATCTCGGCTCTTGACACTTCATGACTTGTACAGTTGAAAGTGACCCCTCTCAACCTACGAAATCTCGAACATGCGATAGGCGATGGGGTCCATGATCCAACAGTCCTCCCATTCTCTGGATCTAATGACTATCTCCACTCCTTGCTATTTCGTAACTTGCGACTTAGAGCACCCAAATCCTGAGCTCTCACCCTGCGAACTTTTGAGTTCGTGAGATCCTTAGATCTCTTCCACCTGTCCTCTTCGAATGGATGGTCCTGATTCTCTCGCGACTTCACGACTCACGAAGTTGAAGGAATTCCCTTTCTGACCTCCGATGCCCGAATCCCCGATATAGGTGATTCTGCGACACGCGTCCTCCCCCGGATGGACCACTAAGATTCTTTCGTATTTTCGCAATTTCGGATGTCGAGTGTCTGGACTCTCATCCTCAAGACTCCCGAACTCCCGAACGTCGATTTCCCAATAAAACCTCTTCGGGACTTCGCCCTTCGCTGCTCTCCGTGTGAGGTTTTAAACCTCGTGCATCTTCTGTCAAATCTAACGACTGTCGGGTTTTTGCTTAAGGTCCGACAACTCAAAATTTCTTGGTTGATTCGATGATAGCTATGGCTCCTCCTGAGCTTTAGCACTTTTCTTCCAGACTTGGAAGAATTCCAAATGTTCAAAGGCCTCGACCTTTTCCTTCTTTTCTCTGTGAGCTCCACGACTAGAATCCTCGCCTGCGCGTATAAAAAAAACGTTGTTCCTCCTAAGCTTTGGGAACTTTCAACTCTTTCAGATGGAGTTCTCTGGCCTCTGCACTCCTTGCAGTTGTGGCTCCGTGCACCGAAATCACTATTCCTCCTGAGATTTACTCTCGAATCCTTAAGGGATTCTACGACTTCTGTGCTTCAGCAGAGTTTTTGCATGCATGGTGCTATCCATCTTGAGCTTTCCTATAGCTTCGACCTCCAAGGAAACTCATCCTTTTTTCCTTTCTCCCTCAGATGGAGAATATAATGACCTCCTGGTACTCTTCAACTCAAGCAACCTAATTGTTGAGTCCTTCAGGGTGTTCAGTAACCCTGTGAAGATCCTTCGGTGGATTCTTCCTTAAATCACAGAACTCAAAGAGTTATTTTCCTCTTTGTGCCTATCTGCACATCTACTTCAATGGTCTCCTGGCAGAGTATCAAGAATCCTCAATGATACTTGCTTCTGATGAACTCACAATAGAGTTCTTCCTTTGTGCACTCCTTGCAATGGCTCAATGCCCACTTGGAAGATATTTTACAGAGCTCCTCAGAGCTTCTGTCTGCAACTATGTTCCTCCTACATGGCCTTTCCTCCTGAGGTATTCAACAACCTCAAAGGTCTTCCTCTGAATTGTTGATTTCAGTTTCTATGTCCACCTGGCACGTCTTTGTCTGACTCTGCAAGGTTCAGAAGTGCATCTATGCACTGGTATCCAGAGACCGCAACACTCTGTCATGCCCTCCTGGTATGAAACCACAAAGAACCTCTCTCTAGCCGGAAATCAAAACAACTCCCTGCAAATGGCTAGCATACATCTACATCATAATTTGAACACACACAAACATTCATTCAACACAGGAAAATGCAGGAAAAACTGTTGTTTGTATTAAATGGAAAATGCCTATTTTTTTACAAGGTGTTCTTGAGCACATCCTGTAACAAGGTCTTGGCTCCTTCTCTAACACACTCTCCTTCCTAAAAACTCCCCCCAAATGAGATCGAAATTGATCTTTTTCATGAGGGGCTCTTAGAGCTCTTCCCTCCAATCTACCTACCCTATTCAATTACATTGAATGGGTTGTCTAGTCCAGAATCAGATCTAGATCTCAGCCTTCAAAGAATTAAAGGCCTACCTACTTCCATACCTGTGAAAATCACGGCTTCACAGCTCACCAGCCTAATATATTAAGTTACATTCAAATTCAAAATTGAAGACGAGGGTTGTGCCTCTCTTCAGCCTTGAATGCACGCGCTGACGTGCCTGGCTGGCTGGCTGGCTGACGTGGAGAGATGCTCCTGCATCAAGATATCATTCAAAAAATCCTCAGTATGCTTCTTTTTTCCCAAGCATCCAAGCACCTAGTACACATATTCTTCTAATTATCATGACAATAGAGAGGTAAAATGGAACAAAATAATTTCAAGAATTTCAGTATTAGATTTTTTCCTTAGTATCATGGTTTCTTTCAAACAAATTTCACAGAGGAAAATTGCACAAGATCATATCTTATTCTTCCTTATGGATATGTTTTAGAGAAATTATACAATTTTTTTTACTTTATGTAGCTACAAAAACTTGTAGTAGAATATAGCTACAAAAACATGTAGAAGAGTATTTCTAGACCCAATTTTTCCACATTATTTACAAACAAATAAATATGAATCAAGAAAATACAAAATATGATATTTTTGCAGAATATGATAAATTAAGTAATATGCAGGATAAATTTTGATAAAATGAATGATAAAGGATGCAAAAGCATGTTTTAAAATCGATTTAATAAAAAAAATGTCATAATTTCTACAAGAAAATACCACCATCTCTCTGTAGCTGATTTGTATTTTTGTATGGTTGCACTGACCTCGAGATAAGATCATGACTTGGAGATGGTTCAAAATCAGTACCAAGATGGTCATCCTCCTATCAGCCAATATTTTTAGCATTTTCCAAATTTGCAAAAATTACCGAGCATGAAATTCAAATATGGAGATTTTAATTGGAAGAATACTCAAAGCTTCATCAACATCAACATCATCTTCTTCAACAACAACAACAGTTTCTTCTTTAACATCAATATTATCTTCTTAAAAAAATACATCATTTTCTTCATCAACATTAGCTTCATGACTTTTTCTTCCTCATGATTCAATCTTCACCAACAATCAACCTCAATACTAGAGCATTCTTTTATTGCAACAAAATCAGCATAAAAACACTCTACATTCCACTCATGCTTTAGTTCAGTTCCAAAAGTCACAAATTATTGGGCTATAGGTAAATTACAGAGGTAATCGTTTCTTAAATAATTTGTTGCAAATTTATTTATGGGTTATACATAAGATAGATAATATATCAAGCCACAAATCATGCATGCCCTATTTTTCCTAGGCCTACACGTGTTTTCCAAATACAATGATCCTACTCTATTCTCCTAAATTCTATTCTACCCTCTTTCCCAAATTCAAAGTTAATCATGCCTTTTGAGAACTTACCTTAACCATGCAAAATTCTCATACATTAAAAAACTTTATACAATAATTATGATATGCATGGAGAAATTATATTTTGGCATGCATATAAAAATATAGTTATTTAAAAGAAAAAACAAATTGACATATATTCACCATTGTTTTCCAGTTTTCCCTATGACAATAGTATTGTTCAAGGTTATAAATTTGAGTTGATAGAAAAACGTCCTACTCGAGAGCCATTATGTTAAGTCATGCTAAGAATAGGAGATCTTGATCAATTAATTTTTATGAAAATGTTTTTGGAATGGATCTATTGAGAAAGAGAAACAATCATGATTACAAGTATACAATAACTAAGATGTGATATGGACCAGAAGACAAAAACATTATTTTGGAGCTGATTTAAAATTATGGAGTGAAAGATTATGACAAAGTAAATTCTTATGCTCAGATTGCAATAGCTACATATAATGTTTATAAGATGGTAGAAGTAGTTCAACGAGTTGTGGGAAAAAAAACTCATGAACCTAGTCTGTTTCCTATAATCAACATAAAAATTATAGCTTTCCTTGATTTTGATGGCTAGAAGCCGTGTTTTGTTTTTTACCATGTTGATTTTCTCAAGGAGCTGGAGTTGTAAGAAGGAAATATTCTTTGGAATTAGAACATCAAATTGTGTGAGGGATGAAGGAAATATGGCACAATCTGATGCCACAACTAGTGAGGAAAGTCTTCAAGACTGGTTGAAAAAAGGATAAATGCAAGCTACTACATGTTGTTTAACAAATTGTTTTACCTAGCATTACCTAATTTTATTGAATGCTTGATTTTCCATACAATTGTATATTTTGCATTGAATACTTGGGAATGACACTTTTTCAAGAGAAAATACATTCTTTCCTTTCTAGTATTTGGTCTGGAGGTGATTAATTTTGTGGTGAAGTTTACGTAAAATTATGGAGTAGATTCATACAATTTGGGGATTGGTTTTGGTCACTTTTGTATTGTAGTTGAGGATGTCTATAAAGTAGTTGATCTTATGAAAATCTAAGAAGAACGATTTGAAGATTAAAGGATGAAAATTCAAAATCTAGGGAATTACGAGGAAGAGAAGAGGTTGTAAAGAGAGAAATATTGAGGTTGTTATGTAGGGTATGATCAGAGGGTATTCAATCAATTGACCTGTGACATAGCACCTTTGTTCATGGGATATTAAATGATACCCCTAATTTCACTAGATATTGATAAATATCTCCCAAAATTCTTTTGTTGAACCCCCCTCCTAATACATATTTCCAATAAATGAAACCCCTATTTTTACTAGATACCCATTTTTATACCCACAAAACCTATAAAACCCTTCATACCCCACACCCCCCCACAATACCTACAATATAATGACTTTATTTTTCAAAATTAAAAAAACCCCTTTATGAATGAACACGATATGATATTGGTCAACAAGGTGAATCCCCCATGGGTATGACGAATCGTTTAGTTGAAAAACAACATGACAACAGTCATCAAAATTGAATAACTTGACAATGATAAACTAAACAACATGAAGAGAAGAACTCTAAATAAAAATATCAATATGAATGCATACAACTTGGTCCAAGATATTGTGGATCCATGAAAAATTGGGGAAACAACAAATGTTATGTTTGGGTTGGCATTGGGATATAAATCTATAGTTTGGAATTGCAATAAGCATTTCTGTAGGAAAATATTGAAGAAAGTGTTGTCCAAAATAAATATCAAGACATGGCTGGCCATATAGGAAGGAAAATGTATTTTGAAGCTACAACCCAAGGTATACACAGTTTGGTATTTGGTAATGCATTTCAAAATATTTATTTATTATTAGCTTTTGGGAAATGGTGAATGTGTTGTTTGATTATCCTCCACCCTGAAATCCATAAAGGAAGGAGGCCATTCATATTAAATAGTCTTAATAATGAAATTGATAATGATAAAGATACTTGAAATGGAATGGACTACTCATGGAAAATTGAGGGAGAAGAAGTGGTTGAAGTTGCCCAAAAAATTTACTTACCTTGGTGGTATTACAAAGCATTGGCTACCTTGTGAATGGATATTTTCCAATAAAAGAAAAAGGTTTGATGGAGCTAAAAAAAAATGTTATTTTATTTTGAGTAAACCTTGATCATGATGATGTCTTTTTTTTAGCATTGGATAAGAGGATACATTTAAATCTATAGTCCAAGAAATTTGCAGAATCTTTCCTGGTAACTCAAGAAACATGCATGTCTTTTTAGGGTGGAACTTTTGGTAGGGTTCAGAAAAGTTATTTCATTGCATAAGGATGTGCAAATAATTTAGGTTGTGGGGAGTCTGTGTTCAATAGGCACTCAATCAAGCTCATGTTCTTTTTTACTTATTCAAGTTTTTGCAAAAGGTGCAGAAATTGAACTGGGGATATCTTGCAATCCACAAACTGAATATTCATGAAATTTGGAGAGAAACATTTTGTCAAGAGGGAAAAACCCACAAAATTGTTCACACACCCAACTCATAAAGTTTGAGAAATTAATCATAGTCACCTACAACCATTTTGTCTTTATCTCAAGATCCGTGGTGTGGGTATCTCCAATTTTTGGTAAGGAGAAGCACAAATGTATTTCCAAAAACCCCACCAAAAATCTCCATGAGGTTAGAAAGATAAAATAAGAACTCAAGGAGACAAAACTCCTTGAAAATCATATCAAGATAGAAAACTCAACCTTAAAAGATAATATTACAAAATTGCAGAAGGACAAAGAGAAACTAGAATATCAAAAGAATTTGTCGGAAACCAAAACAAGAAAATGGTATATGTAGAGAAGGCTAAGAGGAATTAATATTTGAAGACTGAGAAAAAATTTGGATAAGGAAAGAAGTAGACAACGAAAATCCTTGGGATTGAATATTTTGATAGATGCCTCAGACATAACTTAAGAAGGAAGGAGACAACATTTTGAATTTTTTTTTAAGGGAGCAAAGTCATTTTGGTTGAATGAGGACATGAAACATCTTCCGTATGGGGAAGATGTCGAGTTCTCAAAATGGACTTATTTTTTCACAGTTCTATCTTATACTCCCATTCACAACCTGTACCTATGCCTCATTTAAATTACACTTTACTCCTTTTTCCCACTTAAACATGCTCAACTACAAAATATATGCATTGAAGAGGGTTACACGTAAACTTTTATATTCCTATGTGTGTTCCATATTTCTTAATGCAAAATTGATTTAATTAATCATTATTTTAATGAGTAGCTACATAGAAACTCATATTTACAGTTTTGTTGCCATTACTCAGACTAGTTTTTGTAGTTGATTTGTATATCTACACGATTGCAGTCGGCATGGAAGAGAACCATGACATATGGGAAGCATCAAATAGGTCTATGAAGCTCATCCACTTGTCCATTTGATATATGGATCTTTCATCATGGAGTAAGGGTGAAGTCAAACCTACTTATGAAAGAACAAAGAGACTGTTTTGCGGGGTCGATGGCAAGCAGATGAAGGCGAATATTGAATATCAGATAGATGGGTTTTGTGCAGGAGGAGGCCATTTAGCTTCTGCTATGATGGTTTCCTCAAAATGTGAAGTATTTGGGAGATATGATTATATCTTCATAACTAAGTTTTCCATATTTTATACGTGGATTTTTTTTCTAAAGTGTCAATCAATGCCAAATCACCCACGAATCAAGTGCGATAATTTCATGCATATCTATCATAAAATTTTCTCCATGTGGGTCAATGAAATCTCCTTATCCAACCACAATTATCATAAGATCAGATTTTCAAATATACATGATTTGTTTTGTAGTTAATATGTTATACAAATCCGTAGGCTTTGGATCTGAAGGGATAATTGTAATGTTATATAAACCACAACCTGGAGCTTACACGGGGAGATAGAGGAAGGATGTAATGTTATTGTTTTGGCGTTGATGTAACATAATTCTAAGCATAAATAAAATACTATTTATTTCCATATTTGTTTCTATATGTTGTGAGTGTTAAGTTAAGCTAGTATAGTAGCATTTTTGTAGTGCAACCTAAACCATGAGGGCCCACTATGTAAGGGTATTTGTTTATAATTAGATTTCAATTTTGTTCTTTATTTATGCTATATCTTTCATTTTAAATTCTAGTTTGTTGTTTATTCAATTCATCATTTACATTTCTATTTTATGCATGTTCATATAAATACTATTGTGCATAAATTATTGGTCAAATGAATATTGTCGCATATTCATTACAAAACTCCTTTATTAAACAATATGATTGAAGCATGTAGTTAATTATTGTTAGAAATCCAATAAGTTAATAATTTAAAGTATTTAGAATCATTTATGTGGATTTTATTAAGTCTGTACATTCACTCTGTTTCTGTAGCTAATGTAGTGAACACTTTTTCTTTTTTGCATATTAGTCATTCAGAGATAGGTTGGAAGCTAAGGCCTGCATATATTTTGCATTGCGCTTCATCGTTTTACAATCCCCGTGTTGATAATTTAATGTAGAACATTTCCCCTATTGAACAAACTAACACCAAGCACATAGAGGTTCATATGCACTTTATTCGAGGACATATTCAGGATGGAGTCATTGATCTATGGTTTTTTCCATCTTCAGAGCAGGCGACAAACATCTTCACCTAGTCTTTCACCAAAAAAAACGTTTTTCTCATTGAGGGACACACTAGGAGTGAGGGATACATTAGATTAGTATCTCAACATGTNTTACCTCACTTTTGTTTAGTTTTTTTTGCATATATACTTGTACTTGAGTACCTAACATGGCTTCATATTGATGGGATTCATCATTGTGCACACCTTGGTTGTGTTTTAAGGGGGATGTGGGGTACATGCTCAACTACATACTTAATGACATAGTCATTTCCATTTTTCGTACTATTTAAGAGGGATGTTATTTATAGTAGGTCTATTTTTAGTTGGTGGCTATCTATATGTAATACCATGGTAAAATACCATCATTTTCCAAAACCATGGGACCATAAGCCACCATTAGGAAAATTCCTATTTTTTAGGGGAAGAGTGCTTCATTCCTTGATTTTATGGCTAGAAAGCGCACTTGAGTGAGAATATTATTCTCCAAAGGAAGTTCACATTACCCATCTTATTCTTGGAGTTAACCCATTTCACTTGTTTACCTATTTTTAGTTACTTTCCATATTTATGAAATTCTCTCTCAATTAGGACCTCAATTACATTCTTAGACTCTACTCTTATTATAGGAGAGTTTTTCTATTATGGAATGCATGTTGACTTCATGTAGATCTCTCACTAGGTTGACACCTATATTTTTGACCCTTTTTTATTATCCACAATTTTTTACTTTAGTTAATTGTTGCTAGTGAGAATGGTTGCTTTTGTCACTTGAGCATGCACATGGGAACCCCAACCTAGTGTGCATTACTCCTCTCGTGGAGAGTACTATATATTATACTTGTGATCAAGGATTAATACAATGTGATTCAAGTTGGTTTCTTAGTCTCTTATGTGTGAAGATTGATTCTATGTTTCTCTCTCCTCTCTTTCTTTTGAAATTAACTATTGTATTATTTCCTACTCACAATTAGATCTCGGAGTGTGGTTTAATCCTACATAGTTGCCAAGAGGATTGACTCACATTAGAAGTAGTGGCCAACACTCACATACACTCTAAACGATGTGCAATTTGTGATAACTTTGACTTGTGTAGAGGAATAACGAGATGTGAGAGGGATGTGGGTGAAGTCTAGGAATATTTATCCCTCTATGTTTGGAAATGAGAGGGATGGAGAAAATATTGAGATAGGAGATTTTCAATGGAAGATTAGGTAATGAAAAGGAAGATAATAGACTCAAATTTGTAGGCAAAATCTCTAAAAAATAAGCAAATGTAATTTGAAATTTTCATGAAAAATAACAATTAGAGGTTTGAAGAATTAGAAGAGAAAATAAGTATGGTACAAAAGAAAATTATAAAGCTAGAAAACATAGAGATATTTATTGTTGGGGTTCTCCAATAAATGGATCCTTTTAATATTTTTGTCAAGTGATTTAAATTTGATCATGTGATGATAAAAAAACAAAACAGATTACAACAAGAACTAGTCCTAGAGAAGAAAAAGACATTAGTCAACCAATCATTAGGTTGGCAACAAGCAATAAACCCTTCATGGATATGTTATTTTTTAAAATTTATATATTTTAATGTTTTAAAAAGTTGTATTTCTATTGAATGAGTTAATTAAGAGTAAGACTAATATAATTAGTAGATAATGGTTTTAAAATTTTGAAACTTTTTTAATGCTCAAGACAAACAACCAATATGTATTTTCTATTATTTTATTAAAGGATTTAATCATAACTAACTTTTAATATAACTAACATGTATCTTTTATTATTTTATTAAAGGATTTAATCATAACTAACTTTTAATATAAATTATCCATTTTAGAGGAAAAAAATATTTATGCAAAAATTAATAAATTTGTAATTATTCTTACTTGAAAGTACACAAAAACATATACACATAATTAAATGTATGGTTCAAAGTTCAAACTTTCTTGTTTATGGTTCTTTACATTTCCAAGAAAGCGATCATTACAACTTGTTATATTTTGTTAGATCACGTAACAAAATATTTATTATGAAACAACTTCCTTTATTACCACATTGAAATATTCCCTCATATCTGAATTTCTATTCAAGTTCAAAAGATGGTGGATTTATAGAGAAACCTCCATCTTAATAAAATGTTTATATATATATATGTGGATATCAATAAAGTGATTATGATTTAAATTTATTTTTGATGAGTTAAAAGTTTGTTTTTACAAGTTAACGATGTGGCCAAATTTTCTCTTTATGTGATGATATTGATTCTTGTCAAAGCCTCGAGATTGTATCAACAAAAAATGGACATGTGACTTTGAACATTGAAAGCTTTTTCCTACATTGAAAAAAAAATGGATACGCAAACTCAATTCATTTTGTAGTCAATCCAACTCAGTTTAGATAGTGGTCTAAGTGATTAATTTATCTATGCTTATCATATATATAATGATATTTTCTATAATAGATTCCTGATATATTTTTTTATTAGTGTGAAGGATTTGCCTTTAGTCCATGGGTACCATGTCAAGAGAAAGTTGGTCTGCATTATCCAATTGAAAAAATAATAGACAAGGATTTCCTACTTCATTGCTAAAGTGTGATGTGGTGATATGCCATGCCATGTTGGTAATAGGTATGGACATAAACTTATCCAAAACCTAGTAGACCATTTTGTTTCATTATAATTCCTTGATAACAATAACAAAGGACATTAATAAGTGGAATAATGTGTCCAAGGTTGTTGTTAACAGAAATGTTAACAAATAATATTATCCTTTCTCTCAGCTATATTTGGCTAACAAAATGATGGAACTCCAATGATAGGGGAAATAGGCCAAGGAAAGTGAACTAAAAAATGGGAACATAAAGAAATTAGAATTAGATGCATTGATTGAGTGACATTGATGTATAAACTATCGTGGATATTCCACTGGAACAATTCGTCACAACAAATCTAATAAAATATTGAAAATATTTACTATTAAGGTTATTTTTCCATTAGATATCTAGAATATTTAGTTATTGATTTTCTGCTTATGCATGAAATAGATAAAATGAGGGAAATAGAGAATAGTCAAATACACTAAAACCATCCACAAAAAAACACAAGATATGACCTAAGAAACCCAATACGAGAGAAAACCCAAAGAGAAGGTGAGACTTCTCTACTCTCTTTTCTCTAATACGTAAATGATGCAAGTAGAAAGAAAGAGGCACTCTTTATGGAGTTTTGTTTGACCTGTGGCCTGTATGGATTCTACAAAATCTCTCCTCCTCTATTATGCTCATAGATTACCACTCTCATATGTTTTTCTCAGCTATGGAACAAAATACCATGCAAAAGAATGGCACCCCTTCTCCTCCGGCTAGCTTGGTATTTAACATAGCCTGATAGACATTTAGGGATAGTTTTTGACTTTCTCAACTCTCAATTGTGGTAAGGTTTTGAACCTTCTATAATCATCTTGAATTCGTTCATATGGCTAGCCCCCATATGCATGAGTAATGGGGGATGTTGTGGCATCCTCTCATACCATGGTGGTAAACACAATAGGTCAACTTGGGGAAGGAATAAGTTTTTCATACGAACTCTGATTGATGTATGATCTACACCGTTGGAAAGGTTTCAGAGTACAAAAATACGTCCAAGGGGTGTGCACAAGTTTTGGACACCATAACCCCCCAAAATGTTGTTTAATGCCTCAAAATGGCTCTGAAAGGTTTTAGATCCCAAATTTTGAAACTCAGACCTGCCACTTAAAATGACCTTGCAAGCTTATTCCTCCATTTTTTCCACTCTAAAAGTATTGAGATAAATGAAAAATAATGTAACGATCCAATCTATATCATACCTCTGTTGGATTACTGAGAGGGGGGGTAAATCAGTAATATATAAATTTAATCATTTTTCACCATAAAATGCAAGTGTTATATCAATGTAGCATTATCATCCAATAGTTGTAGAGTAAATAAACAATGAACAAATGAACAATCAAACACATACACAATACACCAGTGTTTTACATGGAAACCCAAAGCAGGAGAAAACCACATAATGTTTTTTCTTATATGTATTTAAGAATCACATTCATTGGCAGCACCAAATTCCTTTTTTTTCTAGCTGCAACTGGAATGAGGATCCAACCCCGTAATTTCTGAGGCTAAAACCTAAGGGAAGATCCAACTCACCAATTCTATGCTTACAACCAGAAGCAGGCTAAAATCCCCTAAGTTATCTGGATACAACCGGAAGGGGGCTACAACCACCTGTCCTTGCCCTATCCAAGCTCCCTGACATAGAAGTATAATGATGGAACCACTGTCACACTATCACTGTGAGATATACTCCTGTAAACTTGTACCAATCAACCTGCACCAAACAACCTATACCAATAACTTGAACCATACATCCACCATGCATCAACCTGTACCTCAACCTGTATGTTAAGAACCTGAATAAATCTACAAATATAATCACCACAAATACTGAATACAAAATAGATCCATGGAGCAAGATAGAGGAAACCACAATTTATTATTACCAAACCCTTGAGGTAGGGCAACACCATACAATGGATCCTATTATGGAAGGGATCCTCTCCTTCTCACTTGCCTCTTCGAGGGAGAAGCCTCCTAATGAGATTCAGCTCACAATACAATAATTCTCTTCATATCCCATTACATTTCTTGAACCCCTTTATATAGTGCTACCATCACCTAAGAACATTCTAGAGGAATCTTCTAGAAGTAGAACCTTCTAAGAA
>SNQJ01S0121822.1:7462-23518 GCA_010110895.2 Picea sitchensis | reverse complement strand
CTTCTTTGTGGCTTGAACATGGATGGTATTCTTGAAGATGTATCTTTATTAGTTTTCTTATATTCTGGTTGACCATGATTCCTTCCTTTGAGTACTTATTCATAACTCTTTCTATTTTCTTCATTCCTCTTTTCTAGCAATGTAAAGTGCTTCTCTTCATTCTCTACAATTGATGTCTATGTTTATGTCTCTTCAACGTTCTTGTTGAGCTTGATGATTTTGACTCTTAGTGTGACAATTTCTTCTTCATGATTCTCAACCTCTTCTTCTTTCTTCATTATCTAAGACTTCATGACCTCTTTTGTTCTCTTTGTTTCTTCAAGATTGATTTTCAATGTAACTATTTCTTCTTCCAGTCTTCTCTCTTCCTAACCAAACTCTTCCTCAAGTTGGTTCAAGTCATTGGTTCTTTCTTTGGGATGATCCATAAATATATTTTCTCTCTTTTATGATTCTTCCTTTTGTTCTATTATGTTAGTTTCTAAGAATTTATTTTGATATTCTAGAGCTTCTTCAATTCTTCTGGCCTCTTCTAGTTGAGATCTTAAATTCTTGATGACCTGCTGATCTTTTTCAGAACCTTGAACACTTTCCTTTTGCTTCATAAATTCTTTCTTGGATGACTTGTTTTCTTCTCTTTCTTTCTTTAGATCTTCAATTGCACTGATCAATTTTTCTCTGTAATCAACTTTTGCTTCTTCATACTCTTCCTCTTCTAAATCTGTCTGACATGATGAGCATATTTCTTCTTTTTATGTATCTTCATCTTCTTTGGCATTTTCTGAATCTGCGATAGGTGAAGAATATATGTTATGTAACTTATCCCAAATTTCTTTTGTTGATGAACATTTGCCAACATTTTCTCTTATCATATTAGGTAATCCTTCCTAGATGAAATCCATTGCTATTTTGTTATTCTTCCTCAATTCCTTCTTGCCTACAGTCTTTTCCTTTTTTGAGCTATCATATCCTGTAATAACTGATAGCGAAATATAATGTTCTCGTACCTGTAAAAAATGATTTCATCCTTATGCTCCACATCTCATACTTAAAACCATTCCGACCATGAAACATTGGTACTCCATTCTTAGAATAATCCATGATCTCCTTCCAGTGGTTAAAATGTTTCCTGAAGGAGCCGACTCTGANGGGGGGGGGGGGTGAATCAATAATATATCAATCCTTTTTGTCCACAAAATGAAAGTGTTATATCAATGTAGCATTATCATCCAATAGTTGCAGAGTAAATAAACAATGAAAAAATGAGCAATCAAACACATACACAATACATCGGTGTTTTACGTGGAAATCCAAAGCGGGAGAAAACCACAGAATGATTTTTCTTATATGTATTTAAAAATTACATTCATTGGAAGCACCAAATTCCTTTGTTTTCCATCTACAAATGGAAGGAGGCTCCAACCCCCTAATTTCTTAGGCTACAACCTCAAGGAAGCTCCAACTCCCCAATTCTCTAGCTATAACCAGAAGGAGGCTACAACCCCCTATGTTCTCCGACTACAACCGGAAGGTGGCTACAACCACATGTCCTTTCCCTGTCCAACCACCCTGATGTAGAAGTAGAATGATGGAACCACTGTCACACTATCATTGTGAGATATACTGTTGTAAAACTGTACCAATCAACCTGCACCAAACAACCTGTACCAATAAATTGAACCATACATCCACCATGCATCAATCTGTACCTCAACCTGTAATCAAACTGTATGATTAACAGGTGCATCAACCATGCACCAAGATGTACCAAACAAGCTATAATCAACATGTACCATAAACAAGTGCATAAACCATGCACGGAGATGTACCAAACAAACTGTAATCAACCTATAGAATAAACAAGTGCCTCAACCATGTGTTGATTAAGGTTGGTTGTTGTTGGCCCTTGGTTATGCAAGGGAGCAAATATTAAGGAATAAAATCAAAGTACGAACTGTGTGGAAGGAACATAAACCGAGGAGGGGTCGAAGTGGTTAAAGAAGAAAAAAATAAGGAGCGAAGCAGAGGAAAATATAGTCGTTGGAAGAGAAGATCAAGGAAGACAAAGGATCGAAGAAGAAGGACCGCGGACAACTCAATAAGCAGAAAAACACATCAACGAGTGTTGTGAAGCACCTCGCAGAAAAGAAGGAAAGACAGGCTGGAGAATCCCTTAAAGAACGGATCAAGTTGAACTAGGGTTTTGGATCTAGGGTTTTGGCACCTAGACTTTGCTATGTAATGTATAAATAAAAGTCTACAAGACCTGGGAGGGATATTTCTAGGTTGGTTCGCTGATACTATTGTTGTTGTTGTTCATTGTTGAGTATTGTTGTAGAGAAAAATATTGAGACTGTATTGTAAGATCTTCAGCTGGGTGCGAAGATCAACCCTGCAACTGGGTGCACAGGAAGGGGAGAGAGAAAGAGAAAGAGAGAGAGATATGAAAGCTAAGTGCACAAATAGAACTGTATGTTTCCATTTAATATATCAAGAAACATGGTTCTATGGATGTAGCCCTAGGGAGAGGGTGAACCAAGTATATCTTGTTGTTCTTTGTGAGTGATGTTGTGGTATTCGTTGTCTAATATACTCTTATTGCATCATTCCATTAGATCAAATATATAACTTGCGAAGTAGGCTTAAGAGAGATAAATAATAGCTAGATTGTTATGTGTTGTTGTCCTAGATCAACTTTTCATTTCCTTTGGGTGTAGACACCTATGTCCTGCAAACCCTATTGCGACTTCGGGTGAGACTGCATTTTCTTCGTAGGTGTTGCTGAAAGGGCCAGTAGTTAGGGCTTGTTGGTGCACTATTAGAGTTGAACCTCGGGTCTACCCCTGTGCCAACAAATGGTTCTGTTGCTGGGACCAAGATCATTTTGAGGGAATGTCAAGGTGGTTCCCATCGAAGAAAATAATTCAGAATTGGATAAAAGAACAAGAAAAGGACTTCGTTGAACCCCAGAACAAGAATCCTAGCATTAATACAGAAAAATGGTTTTGAAGGTATATCTTCACCGACATACACAAGATTTTATTTGGAGGAATTCATAAAGAGTTATACGAGTGGTTAGCCAGATTGGCATATACCTAGTTTGAAATCAGATCTAGACCACCTGTGGTCTGGACAACGACACTGATCAAGAAGGTCAAGAGAGTTGATAACGTTGTGTCTAGAGTGGTGGATATCTTGTTTGATAGCACTATTGGAGGGTACATTACGGATTTTTACATTGACAGAGTTGAATCGTATAGTCAAGCATAGAGGTATTTCTTTAAGGGACCTAGAGGTAAGTTCCTACACTTTTTAAAGATAAGGATTAATATGCTATTGCACGAGAAGAATATCCTTAAGATACAATGAAGATAATGTTCAAGAACTCAGACAATGATAGTGACATAGAGGTTGGACACATGCACAGTGGGAGATCGTTCAGAGAGGTTCCTCTTGCAAACCTATTTAAGAAAAACTACAGAGACGATGGATTCTATATTGGAGAAGAAGCATATCTAACAGACGAAGAGTATTCAGAATCCGCAATATTAGAGGAAGTAGGATCTGAAGAACCTCTCTGAGGAGAACCAGAAACTTTAGGCACTATGCCTACTGCCGAAATAAGTAATATCACTCCTCCTATTGTTTTAGAAGAATTAAGTAATCTGAGTAGTCAGAGCAGTCAGTGTACTGTTACAATCATTTTAGTACATACTCAATCAAGAAACCAAGGAAGATATATGGAAGATGAAATGAGGCTACCTGTATTTAGAGGACATGGATCTAAAGATCCTAACCAGCATGGGTTCCTATGTGAAGATTTTTGGAGAATTAAGCAAGTCACCGATGAAACTGTTAAGAGAGCTCAACTCAGTACTACCTTGAGGGATCACGCACTGAGCTAGTACATGAAGTTTCCTACAACAAATGCATATCCTAAACCACTGAATGAAATTAAGAATGCATTGAGAGAATAATTCAAGAAACCTAAGTCAGAGTCACAATGCATTACATAGCTAAAACAAATCAAGCAGAAGGTCACTGAACCTGTTTGGGAGTTTGATCAGAGGTTTAAGACCCTGACAGGCCACCTGAATTTTTCAGATTCTAGATGAATAGAATAAAGAATGGTTCATTGATTCCCTCCTTCCACATATCATAGTTCCTCTGATGAAACCGAAAATTGCTTTGCAGGCTAAAGCTCTAGAGATTTCCATGAAATTAGAAGAAACCCGTGTAGGAGAAGCTATCTCAGGTATGAGCCAAATTTTGAATCAGTTAACCAATTTAGCTTTATTGATCGAAGATATGAAGAAAGATTAGGGAAAGGAGAAAAGAGAAGATATCTGGTGTATCAAATGTAAATCAAAGGGCCATGAAAAGGAGCATTGTCCCCTATTTCATGAATACTTGGCCTCTAAAGCACCTAGTCCTTTGAAGCAGGTTATTGTACCCTAGTGCGACATATGTAGAACTAGACATCGTCATGGTGAATGTTATTATATGCAAAAATATGTCTAGACACCTACCAATATTTACTGCACATTTTGTAAGTCTGTGGGACATGATGAGAAGGATTGTAGGGCTTATGACCTCATGCATGAAATATCAAGGGAGACATATAGAATTCAAGGAGAATTACAAAAATAAGGAAATAATGTGCAATTCAACTCCCTAGGAAGAGGAAACTTCAACCCTTGCGGTGGATTCAGAGGAAGAGGACAAGGTGGAGGCATGGGTCGAGGTAGAGGTCAAATTATTTGTTATAACTATGCACAACCATGACACTTGAAAATGGATTGTCAGAACCCTTGTACCACTTGTAACTATTGTAACTCGTTTGACCATGTCATTGAATATTGTCATTGAACATTATAACTCATTTGACCATTTCATTGAAGATTGTAACTCCAAGAGGGACGAGGAGGAAACCAACCAGTACAATTAATATCAGTAGAACCTTGCGGGGAAGACCCCAGAGTTGTTGTTATTACTAGAGGAGGCGATGTTACAAGAGAAGACAAAGTGACTCCATGAAAGACTGCAGAAGGATCAGGGATTAGAAGAGCCACAGAGAAGGCACGGTTGTTTGACCCAAGGAGAGAGGCATACTTTTGAGGAAGAAAGGAAAGAATTTGTAGAAGGATAAGCTTCTTCATCTAAGGCACAACTAGAAGTAAGGGAATGTGGAATGACTCTGGCATTTGATCAGTCTACTAGGAAAGGAAAAGAGGTAAGAAATCTTATAGAATTATTATGTACTTACATTAATTTGATTAAGGATGAAAGAGCTCTACAAGAGCTACAATACTTAATAAGACAATATGAGATAGGAAGGGTAGATCCTCTGCTGAATAAAGTAGTACATAAAGTATTGAGAAAGAGAAGGACAAACAATGAATTACACCTTAGTGCTCAGATTGGAGACTATGATGTGGACTATGTGGTCCTCGACTTAGGATCATAAGTCAATGTTATGACGAAGAAGACTTGGGCATTGATGGGAAAACATAGATCGATTTACTCTCATATCAAGCTCAGGATGGCTAATCAATAGGAAGTGAGCCCCTTTGGAAGACTAGATCATGTTCCTATAGACATTGATGGGATAAGGACATTTTCAGACTTCGAAGTGATTGAAATTGTTGATGATAGATTTCCCTATACTGCATTGTTAGGAATTATTTTGGCTTTCAACAATTTGATTGTTGTTGACCTAAAGAAGAAAAGAATGGCATAGCTGAAGGCCCTGTCAGTTGTAGACAAAATGAAGAGGTCTCATGAACAATGTACATCTCAGCAGCAGATCCATATGCTTCAAAGAAAAGTGATGGAAGTCACTCAACGACTTCAACCTGCACAAGATAAGGCATGTCTGTTGTTTACAGAGGTCGAGAGCTAAGGAGTAGAGCTAGAACATGTCTTCATCAAAATAGAAAAATGCCTAGAAGGACCAGTGAATGACACAGTGGTCCAGGAGTTCATTGAATAAGAGGCAACAACAAAGCAACAAGTTGAAGCAGCTTGATCCAAGCTCGAGGCCTTTGAGGCAAAATTACTCAGACCAGAGTGACTCGGGACGAGTCATAGGTGAGTGTTGGGGGCATGTTGGCCCTTGACCAAGTTTTGGGAGTTTCTTGGTCATGTTGACCTATTTTGATACTTCGACAACCTGTCGAAGGAGGAGTGCAAGACAAAGTGGAGGAGTGCAAGACAAAGTGGAGATCACGGGATCTCGACCCCCTTTTTTGGTTTTGGGGAATATGTAACGGGAAGGGGATGCCAGCCCATGGGTTTACCCATGTTTAGGCCTAGTTTGTATGTATATATAGATGTCTAGGCCATATAGATAAGTACTAGATGATATATCTATGTGATGTAGGCTAAGTGCCAAGAGTTGGATATGTGTGATCAAGGCTTTGTGCATTCTATGTAAGACTTGTAGAGCTGAGTGCAAGTCCCTGTGCGATATAATACGAGTCTTAGTGCTGTAAAGCAAGGAAGAGGGATCTAGCGAGCTACACAGATATTTTGTCCTATGCAGAGTAAGGGTTTTGAGGCTCTGTTCTTGTAATCAATTGAACGAAGACTATAAAGAAGAAGAGTTGGTGGACATAGCCCCAGGAGATGGGTGAACCACGTAAATCATGTGTTATGATTCTTTGTGCTTGTCTTAATGAGTTTATGTCTTATGTTTCTAAGTACTTTGATGTAGTTGGATAGATATACTTGCTTTGTTATTATTATATGTGGGAATGCTAGATCTGATGGTTGTGCTTAATGCTTAATCTGATCTGTTTACCTATGCTAAGTGATTGAATACAGTAGGATAATGTGAATACTGTGAGGCTCTGTTTTATTAGTGAAGTATAAAATGATTGTATATTAAGGACCTGAAGGTGCTAAGTGCTTTATTAAAGTGTTATAATCACAGATCTGCGTCCCATCTGAGGTTGTAGGCACTTGAGTCCTACAACCACCCCTACCTCTACCTTGGGTGAGACTTCATCTGCTTCGTAGGTGTTGCCGAAAGGTCTAGTAGTTAGGGTTTTGATGGTGCATTGTTGTACCATTGAACCCTGGGTCTGCCCCTATGCCAACAATGATTTCAGAACCACAACTCGCAAGTGATTTAACTCAACACCCAAACTTTGCAATTTGTCACTGCCATTGATATGGCGATTGCTCATTCGATGGACATGATCCTCCAATGGTCCAATACCATGATCACTCATATGACCATCGTTCATTACATGAGATGATCAACAACATCAATTTTCTTGATCGGATGGTTGCTGAGACTTCTCACCTTTGCCTGTCCAATGGTCGACCTCACAATATATCCAACAATCCCGACGATACTTCTACAAAGCACTTCTTCCTTCTGAGCTTTAATATCTGCATTTGTTAACCCTCCTGAGATTTTATAATAGGAACATTGTTGATCCTATCATGATCAACAATAATCACGAATTTCTTCAGTGTACTGCATTTTCCCTTATGATCTTTTGATCTTCATGATGTTCGCTCCTCCTATTCACTATCATAGGAACATTGTGGATTCTATCATGGTCAACAATAATCACGTACTGTGTTTTCCCTTTTGAGATTTTCATTTTCATACTCTTCACTCCTCCTGTTCGCTCCTCCTCCTGATCTTACGCTTCTGATCTCTGCATACTATTTGACATCTTCTGCTAACTGATATACTGTTGACATCAATGACAATATCATATGTGGTAATTCATCATTAACAACAGATCATCACATTGATTGTTGACCTCAATGAAAATATGTCCAACAAATCTTTCACGGATTTACGTCTGAACCTTCTATGCAGACTATGCATGCAATCGTCTATCATATGTGAGCTTCTGATTAGTCGGTGTGTGTCTCCTCTATCAATGTTACAGGAAAACCCCCCTGTGGACAAGTGGATTTCCTCTTAAACCCTAAATCTCTAAGATCAAGACAGAAAGGTGCTAACTTTGGTCACTGACATCCTTTTAAACCTATCTAAGTCAATCAAATAGAGAAAACGAAGAAGAATGTACCTTTTTGTCGATTTTTGTCCTTGCCCAGTCCAAGTTGAGCCTTGATCTCCAAGCTCTTCAACAAGTCCTACAATCCAATAACAACAAAGACAAAACAACTTCCTATTCTACCATTATTAATCCAAAAATAGATCTATCTATCAAAGACAAGTTCATGTAGACATAGACAACATTTAAAGAAACAGGCCAAGAACATGTATTAATGAGTACTAGATAGAAATACTTACAAACCTTTGATGAAGTTGCAACAACCTCTTCCATCTTTCCTTGTCCAACCCCTTGCTCAAATAATCCACCAGTAGAATGACTATGCTTTACTAATTATCTCCCTTATGAGATCATAAGTTTGATGCCTCTAAAAATCCATGTGTTTTTCACCATGAGAAGGCCTCCTTATATAATCCTGGAGAGGCCCAACCACCTTACAGATTCTTGGGATAGGTTGAGGATATTTCTCATCAGTTGTGGATCCTCCCTAAGATCTAGCCTTGACCTTAGATTCAAATCCAGCTAACTCCAGACATGAGGGAGAGTTTTCCCTAATTTTCCTCAACTGTCAAAGATTCCCTCAAACAACCCAACGCTCCCTCAGAATGGGACACAGAGTGTTGAAATGATCCCCCAAAGAAGGGTAGGGAGCACTAGCACTCCCTGAGAGTGTGTAGTGGAGCGTTGCCAAAAAATTCCTTAAAAAATCCCAGCGCTCCCCCAGAAGGGTGCACAAAGTGATGGAACACTCCCCCAAAGAAGGGTAGGGAGCGCTAGCACTCCCTGACAGTGGGTACAGAGCATTGACCTTCAAAAATGACTTTTGAGTGGTTCTTTCCATGGAAAAAACTTTGTACTCTTCATTAGATGATTTCTCATTCTTAAACTAGTCTTTGAGGGTGTCTCAAGTGTCCTTGTGATGTCGTTAGAGACACAACATAAGTGATATGGAAGTATGATGTTTGTGACACTTGTGACACTTATGGATAAATGCGACACTTGCGACACTTGTAATGATGACAATATGTCATCATTGAAATGAGTAATTTTGATGTGTAAGAAATTTCCCCCCAAAGTGTGAAGTTAGAAGACGTGATGACTGGAGTACTTTGTAGACTTTTTTGAGCAAGGGTATGGAATTGAAGAACCTGGTAGAATATGTACACAACCATCAAACAAATATTATGATATGTTTAAAACCCAAGGCATGTATACCTATTCTTGGGTGATAAATACTTGCAAGGTATGGCCACCATAAGATACAATACAGATCAATAATTATATTATAAAAAAGGTATAGCCACCAAATATACAATGTGGATATATAATTCCATGACATGAACTGATCATAGCCATGAAAAATACAAAATGGATCTACAAGATGACAAGACATAGACACAGACCAATACAAAGTGGATCTATGTGACAGTATATGTGTCAATATTAAAGAGAAACTTTGTCGCAACCTGGGTAAATTACATATCAAAGTGATTTCTCAACCCAAGGTATTCTTACCAATACTGATGCAGTATGAGTCTAACCAGGTTAATAGATGTCTTGATGTCAAACATGGCAGAAACCACTTGATGAACGATCAATGAGGTAAACTGTTAACAAGCGCGAGGGAAATCACCATTGATGTCAATGATTCCCAAGGTACCCTAGTACATTCCAGCAAATGTGAATAAATGAGATAAAGTTGAACATCCATGGAATCATTCGATCAGAGGTCAATGATGTAAACCCATTGTTGGAAGTGAGGAGACCTTCCATTGAGGCATGTATGTCCCAAGGTAATAATTGGTTTCTAATTCTAGTTCCTGGATAATGTGTTGAAGTTGACAGGAACAGACTCGTCAAAGGATGTCCTTGATGTATCCCCCATAAATGACATGAAACGAAACTGAGAAAAATTATAAGGGTGGATGAGATGAAGGTTCAAAAATGAGACCTAATGAAAGACTTGACTCGATGGGAGAGGTGACTATTTCATTTTTTAACAATATTGTCATAGGAAAAGAACTATGCTCAAGGGTCCAAGTTCAGTCCCCAGATGTTTATTTCATTTTTTAACAAGTTTGTTACAGAGAGGAAAACTATGCTCAAGATCTTTGTTTCAGTTTTTAACGAGATCTCCACAGAAAATAGAAACTTTGCTCATATCTTTTGTTTTATTTTTTAACGATCTTTCCACAAAAAATAAAAACTATGCTTGTGACCTCTGTTTCATTTTTATTGAGATTTCCACAGAGAAGAGAAACTATGCTCATGGACTCTTCTTGATCATGGCTTCTAAGAGGATAATGCTTTGGCAGGACACCATGTCAAGGGTCAAAACTTGGTCATGGCTTCCAAGAGATATTCACTGGATGGAAGAAGAATTTTCCGGAAGGAACACATGTCGAGGGTCTCGTCAGGGGTAAGGAGATCAGGATCCAATATCCCTATTGAAGAGATCACCATGTCAACTACCGTATCTAAGTCATCAAAATTTGAAGTCATGGGAGACAACGCCACATAATTGACCTCGGGAAGGGGTGATACCGACTACATATAAGAACTGTGTAGGGAGGTCATTGGGTTGATGGTCATGTTAGGGCCAATAAACGAAAAGATGATCAATAGTCACCATTCTTCCATCGTGTGGGAAATATATCACACAAAAAAGAGTGGACACAATAGATTTCATGGCATACACATAATCTCAGCCAAGGAGTAAATCGAAATCCAAGGGATCCTGGACTACCATAACATCAATAAAGATAGTTTTCCCTCCCAAATTTATAGGAAACTAAGGAAGGAATCCTAAAGGGTGACTGGTTCTTATGTTAAAAGAGAACAGAGTCTGGGTAACCAGAACAATCTGAGGATAACCCAAATCTTTCCAAGTAATAGAGGACAAAAGACTAATGGATGAACCTTCATCTATCAGTGCATGAGGAATGTCCCGACCATAAACCTGTACTATAATCTTGAAAGGAATGTGAGAGGGAAGACGAGGTCCAGTTAGCACACCCCAATAAAAAAGGATGGCCTCATTACTTGGAGGGAGTTTCATGGGAGAAGGAGGAATTCCCCCCAACACGGTAGATTTTGTATCAATGAGAAAAACGTGGGTAGAATTGGGTTTACTCTCGAGCGGGAGAGTAGGATCGATTGACAATGACATCAAATCGACCACTTGGGTTTCATTCTTCAAGGGGAGAATGGGTTCGACAGGTGGACACAGATCAATTTCTTGGGTTTCACTCTCCAATGGGAGAGTGGGATTGACCGAATATGAGATCAGATCAACCACTTTGTCAACTATTTCAATGAAGGACATGATCATATTGACGACATGATCAACAAGAATGACCGATGAAGGGACTGGAGCAACCACTTTGGAACTCATCAAAGGAGGAGAGGGATTGACCACATTATCACTCTTCAGATGAAGGGTGGGACTGGATCAGTCACTTGGTTTTCACTTTTCAGATGAAAAGTGGGGCTGATCGATGACGAAACTGGATCAACTACTTTGGTTAATGTTTTAACTGAGGATGAAACTAGATTGACCACATGATCAACCAGAATGACTGGGGATGGAACCAGATTGACCATTCCATCAACTAATGATGGGTTGGGGGAAATCTTACGATAACCAGTTGGAAGTTGAAGATTTTCCAAAAGAGAATAAGCCTTGTTCATAAGAGGACAAAGGTGAGAATAATGATCACCTTCACATAACATATAAGGAAATTTGATAGTTGTCTTATTCTTACCAACCTTAACAACACTAGTCAATGGGGTGTCACCAACATGTCCAACAGGGGTTGATGACATGGAAGACCACATTTCTAAGACCTTGGTAAGACTAGGGAAATCCCTTATAAAGTGGTCACCCTTACAAACACTGCAAGGGAATTTGGGTTTCAAATTCTTCGTTTTAATCTTGTCAACCTCATCAACACTCCCAGTACGATTGATAATAGTTGGTTTATTGGATACAACATCTGATATGGTTGGAGGATTGGTCCTTTTCAGGTTCTTCTTCTTCTTCTCTTTCCGTTTCTTGTTCTTCTTATCAACTTGGCTACTTTCTTTAGAGATTTCACTAGGCGAATAAGGAGAAAGGGAAGGAGACTTAATGGCTAAAGAAGGCGAAAAGTCAACATGAGGTTGATGTGTGGGTGGTGCACTTACATATGAAGTATTAAGTGGATTTGAAACACTGGGAGGATTTGAGATCACCGGAGTGGGGAACAACCAAACCGGTAATACGATGGTGAGTCCCGGAAGACTCAGTGTGGCAATGTACAAAGGACCAATGTTTCCAAAAGAAGGAAAGGTGAAAGGTTCCCTGGGACAAGGGTTTCCTCCATTGGTACTCTTAGGATTTTATGCCATTAACACTAACTCGACCTAAGGTCCACTAACTAAAACAAACAACACACGCTATGAATCTAAGAATCAAACAATCAAACAAACCTTCCCACAATGAAACCACTAGTTGGTGATGAAATCCAACATCGTGAGATCAATATAG
This sequence comes from Picea sitchensis, assembly GCA_010110895.2. Lineage (NCBI taxonomy): Eukaryota > Viridiplantae > Streptophyta > Pinopsida > Pinales > Pinaceae > Picea > Picea sitchensis. Next base: position 10,948 of record SNQJ01S0121822.1, on the reverse strand, counting down.
GAAGGGGAGGGGATAGAGCGGGTGGATTAGTTACATTGGCGACCTTCTTAATGGACTTATGCCTTGGTGAAAGCTTCCATGCAGTAATTGTGGATTTACCGTCCAAGGAGCCCGAGTGATTTTGGCCAACGTCTGTTCCAGGTACAGTGAGACTTCCCTTCACCATCACCTTCTGTAAGGCCCTGAATATTATGGCTACTACGGCACCAACTCGCAGTCATCCCCTCAGTGGGTACAGTCGACAATCTAGTCCAAACGCATGGGCATGATAACAAGTCTGAAATCCTTCAAGAAAACTGAGGACAAGTGGACTGGTAGAACTCTAGAGGACTTCGAACGGATTCAGAGTTCATGAAGCACCAAGACCAAATGGAGATAGTTGAACCTCAAGAAGAACCCCCAATATACGATCTGACTACTACGAACGATTGAACAACGAAGGGATGATCTCTGTAACTCTCCCGAATGCGACCTTGTGCATAACCCCTATGTGAGAGGGGGATCCTAGCAAGCTTAAATGAAAATTGGATTTTCTCTCCCCATCGCAATATGCTAAGTTTGTTTGACATCTTTGGAAAGTTATCCCTTCAACGTATTCCAAATCCCTACACCTTAAGCTAATGTAGGTTTTCTAACAGAAAAAATTTCTAATAAATTTTAGTTTAGCGCTTGATTTTAAGGCTGTTGTTTACTCAGAGGTGTATGAGAGTGAAAATTGATGATATTATGACTCAATTCCCAAAAACATGCATAATAAATGATAAGAAGTCTTTTATTTCAATAAATGTCTATTTAAGGGAAGGAGAACGGATTTTCCTTTCACTTTCAAACACTAAGATGCAATGACCTCATGCAATTGTTCTCAATCAAGAATCTAATACAATGCTAAAATGTTCAAAAATTGGTCCCAATATCCAAAACCCAAACATGAAAAAAATATCCTTTTTTTTTATATGTGACTAATAATCAACATGATGTAAAGCTTCCTATGCTAATCAGACTTCAATATCTGTGAGATTTAAGCAATCGGAAGAAAACTTCACATAAAAAAAACACACCCTTGTTGTGATCAAACAAGAAACAAAAAGAAAACAAAATTCAAACAAGAGGAAATGCTTGGAGAAAATACCTCAAAGATCAAATGGAATGGTGCATAGATCTCTGAATTTCCTTACAACAACTTTCATTCATTCAGATAAGTGAGAAAGAAGTAGATCGAATCCAAATCTCAGGGAAGAAGAGTGACTCAAATAAAGGAAAATAGATGTCAAAAATCCAAACAAAACATCATCAATCCTTAGAAATCAAATAGTTGGAGGCTAAACAAGGACACACTGAGATGGTAGTAATCTTGAGTAGGTGAAATCAACAAAAATGGACTCAAAGATCAACTCCCCATAAGGTTTTTATAGAAAAAATACCATCTCTCTAGTGTCAAGGGTAATAGATCGTTGCAATGCTCTGTGGAAGCCTACAAGGGAGTGCCATCACTCTAGTGGTAGAGGCATGGGAGCACTGGTCTCTTAGAACTCAAAAAATTTCCCAAAAATAAGAAAAACTAAAAAAAATCCAGAAATTCAGTGTGTATAAGATGAATCCAAGAGAAAACAACACATATAAGAATCAAAGACACATCATGCATAAGATATAAAGGTTATAAAGGGACAAAAATAATACCAAGGAAGGGAACCAAAACTGAAAGCTCCGGTCCCCAGTGGAGTCACCTATTTCTGTTACAGGAAAATCCCCCTGCGGATAAGTGGATTTCCTCTTCAACCCTAAATCTCTAAGATCAAGACAGAAAGGTGCTAACTTTGGTCACTGACATCCTTTTAAACCTAGCTAAGTCAATCAAATAGATAAAAGGAAGAAGAATGTACCTTTTTGTCAATGTTTGTCCTTGCCCAGTCCAAGTTGAGCCTTGATCTCCAAGCTCTTCAACAAGTCCTGCAATCCAATAACAGAAAAGACAAAACAACTTCCTATTCTACCATGATTAATCCAAAACTAGATCTATCTATCAAAGACAAGTTCATGTAGACATACACAACCTTGAAAGAAATAGGCTAAGCATATGTATTAATGAGAACTAGATAGAAATACTTACAGACCTTTGATGAAGTTGCAACAACCTCTTCCATCTCTCCTTGTCCAACCCCTTGCTCAAATAATCCACCAGTAGAATGACTATGCTTTATTGATTATCTCCCTTATGAGATCATAAGTTTGATGCCTCTTAAAATCCATCTATTTCACCATGATAAGGCCTCCTTATATACGCTTGGAGAGGCCCAACCACCTTAGAGATTTTTGGGATAGGTTGAGGATCTTTCTAACTAACTTAGATTAGAATACAACTAACTCCAGAGATGAGGGGGATTTTTCCCTGATTTTCCTCAACTATCAAAGATTCCCTCAAACATCCTAGCACTCCCTCAGAATGGGACACAGAGTGTTGCAACACTCCCCAAAAGAAGGGTAGGGAGCGTTGGAACTCCTTGACAGTGTGTAGGGGAGTACTACCCAAAATTTCCTTAAAAAGGCCCAGCGCTCCCCCAGAAGGGTTCATAGAGTGCTGGAACGCTCCCCCAAAGAAGGGTAGGGAGCGCTGGCACTCCTTGACAGTGGGTAGGGAGCATTGGCCTTCAAAAATGAATTTTGAGTGGTTCTTTCCATGGAAAAATATTTGTACTTTTCATTAGATGATTTCTCCTTCTTAAAACAGTCTTTGAGGGTGTCTCAAGTGTCCCTGTGATGTCGTTAGAGACATGACATAAGTGAGATGGAAATATGATGTTTGCGACACTTGCAACACTTATGGCTAAATGCGAAACTTGCGACACTTGTAATGATGACAATAGGTCATCATTGAAATGAGTAATTTTGATGTGTAACAGTCAGACTGTGGATGCAGTTCTTTGTCAAACACAATCTCATGTCAGTCTAGGTTGATAGATTGCTTCCATGGCTAGTCCTTTCTTGATTTCCATTTATGTGGTGAGACGAGGTTTCAACCACATCCCTCACTTTCATTAACTACCAACATCGGGATCAAGACGGGACTAATTCAACTCAGAACCGGTATCTTTGTTGGAATTTTGCGGAGAACACTGGAAGGTGGATGTGGATGCTGATGATGATGAGTTGGCGAGGATCTTGGCGGAAATGTGTAAGCTACAACGAGTGAATGGTGTCCATGTGGAAGGTTGTGATTTTTCGTGACTGAGAATGCGTGAGCACCAGTATGCAGGAAGCTGAGGTGGAAAGGCACAAGGGAGATGTGGCAAGGAGAGAATATGAGGGGGCAAAGCTGGGTGACAGGTAGTGGGGGTGATAGGGAGGAAATGAAAAATGGTGGTGGAGATGACATGGAGCACAAGTGGAATATAGATGTCGAGACGTGAGAGGGGAAGAAAAGACAGTAGGGAAGGGATAGGCATGTGGTCATACAAGTGGAGGACAGGTGTTAGCGCAAGCATGGATGGT